>JAYXIM010032142.1:0-30803 GCA_037575425.1 Anastrepha fraterculus
TTTAATCTGACGAACATTTACTGAGAAATTCCGAAAAAAAAGCCAGACTTGTGGAAAATGTTATTGGTTTTTGGACCACGATCATGCATTTAAAATTGTTTGTATTGTTCGTGACCATTTTTCCAAAAACTCAACTAGTATAGTTCCACAACTACTATTTTCATATGGTATGAGTCTTTTTAAATGCGATGCCATAGTGAGACAAGAGAGCGGACATATCGACCTTGTATGACTAGACAAAAGGCACGTACGCTCAGCCCAACGCAGCTCCATTCATCCATGGCTTTTCTTGATGAGTTTGTGTGATGAGTAGAAAGCAGAAAAGATCTCTAGGTCGAAGTGCTAATCTATACTAGTATTATTTTATTTTACATTACATTCTTCTTCACATGGTATTGGTTTATGACCCATAAAAAGGCTAAATTGGATATGAAGATAGTAATTTCTACCACCACTTAACTCAGTATTCGAGAAGGAGACAACCAAAGAAAAGGTGGTCCTTATCATCTCTACTAATAGTACTTATAGCAATTGTGGGAAATCAGATAATTCTTGATTAGAAATGCCATCATGTAGAATTGCAATCTAATAAATTTTACTTTCCTAGAAGTAAAAACTGCTGTTTAAGGCATCTGCTTATGAAATTTAACAACTTATTAAATTTTCCTTACAAATTACTTTAATTTCAAATTCAATCTATTTACTTAACCTACTAAAGACCTTTTTCTGAGTCCATTCAAAACTCAATGGTGGAAAATAGCATTTCCCTTGGCACAGACCAACGCGTTTCGCATTCATACATACACCCATCCACACAATTGCCTGCATATTGGGAATAAAATTGGGGGAAAAAACAAGCAGCCATTTATTTGTTCATTTTTCAAACGCGTCATCATCATTATCCTTATCCTCGCCACCCAAATACAAGCAAGTACCAATTATTTATCAATACAAAGGGAGGCATGCAAATACATACAAACCCACATAACCTTGAATCGTGTGCTTACTTGCATGTATTTTTTGCGTTTGAACGTAGTTATCGAGAATTGGCTGACAGTTATGCAGGAGCACAGGAAGGGAAGCAACCATTGAAGGCAAGCATTGTTGTGATGTCAAGCATTCGGTCGCGAGGGCAAACAGCCGATGGGTAAAAACGGGCGGTTGAGTTGTAAGCCGACGGCAATCGAAGGCAAACATGAGAGTTAATCGTTTCGTTACATTTACGCTTTAATAAAGGTATAACGGGTAGTTTTTCTGAGCTCAACAAACTTTTCTAAATTAAACACAAAAAATTTGTAAAGTTTATTAAAATTTGTATTAATGAATTGGTGCTTTGGATATTCCAAATATCTTTTATATGCGGATGACTTCAAAATCTATTCGAGAATTCGTAGTCCATCCTATTTGATTATGATCCAAGATGATATTGAAAACGTTACTTTGTGGCGTTATAAAAGTGTTTACAACTTACTATATTTAATATGGGGAAAAAGAAATTCATTATTTTCTCGGTAGAAAAATGGTAGAAAATGGAAAAATCGTGTGTTTTTATATTTGCTATTTTGAAGCGGCCGCCGTAGCCGAATGGGTTGGTGCGTGACTACCATTCGGAATTCACAGTGAGAACGTCGGTTCGAATCTCGGTGAAACGCCAAAATTAAGAAAAACATTTTTCTAATAGCGGTCGCCCCTCGGCAAACCTCCGAGTGTATTTCTGCCATCCTCATAAAAATATCTGCCGTTCAGAGTCGGCCTGAAACTGTAGGTCCCTCCATTTGTGGAACAACATCAAGACGCACACCACACATAGGAGGAGGAGCTCGTCCAAACACCCAAAAAGGGTATACGCGCCAATTATATATATATACATATGTATATTTTTTGAAAAAAATGTCAACGATTGGCAGACGGCATATGTCTTTTCATGCCAGTTTGCTAGAGTTCACTGCAGAAATAAGTAAACCTTTGGGTAGCAGGTTTAACAGACATCGCTTTTGAAAGCTCTGTAGTCTAAAAACAGTCCCGTTACATGAGTTTGTACCCGTATGTATGTATGCCCACCCTCCGCTTATACTGATGAACTTATGAAGTCGGCAGCTTTTTGAAATGTTTTTGTGAACCATTGAATTTTATACTCGATTGCGCGCAATTTTTTAAACTTTTTTTTTTGTGTTTCTCTTCTTCGTTTTATGGACTCAACCTATATACAATTTTTTCTATTTTCTGTTTTTTTGCAATTTTTCTGGTTTTCCATTTACGATTCGGAGTTTTATCGATAAACTTTACAACAAGTTGCTATGCGCGTCATACAAATTGGAACGATTAAAGGAGCTTCAATTGGTGTTCGCTTTATGAGTATTTTTGTGCTTCGGCGGTAACTGGCCGTTTTTATTTGTTCAATGTGTTGTTATTGTTGTTGGTTTTTTGCTATAACTGCGGTTACTCACACCCACACATTCTTGCGAACTGTAGAGTTGGAGTTGCACAGTTTTGTGGCTACACTCGAATGCACAAAATTGCTCGGCTCGAGTGGTGTGGGTTGGCGATTTCAACAACGGGTGGTTGGGTTTGCTAAAGCAAACAACCACATTCGACTAGTTCTACGAGGCATCGAGGCATCGCAACATGCGCACACTTCATCGATTTTTGATTTAATTAATTTGGGTTAATTTGTTTTTGTGGCCAATTGTCATCTAGTAGCTCCCATGGGTGGTTGGCAATTTT
The DNA here is from genome assembly GCA_037575425.1 of Anastrepha fraterculus. Classification (NCBI taxonomy): domain Eukaryota; kingdom Metazoa; phylum Arthropoda; class Insecta; order Diptera; family Tephritidae; genus Anastrepha; species Anastrepha fraterculus. Next base: position 2,725 of record JAYXIM010032142.1, read on the forward strand.
AGCAGGCGCTTACTGTGAGCGAATAATTTCAAATTTGCCAAATGTATGGATGTACATGTATATATGTAGTTAATGTAGTTTGGAATATCACTGCGGTCAAAGTTTGTCTACTAGTTCTGAATTACCTTATTAGCAGCTGAAGTAGCACGCCTTCTATATATTTCAATGCAGGCAACTGGTATTTTGAACATGGCGATGTCCTACGAAGTGTCTATTGCATTTATGCTTTAGCTTTACGCCAGTGAATAAACTGTTCAGCCTCTGGACAGAATAATACCAGTTACTGAATTAGTTACTAATTGGCATAAAAACACTAGTCCAATATGTGGAGAAAATCACCAGTTTTGGATGCTTCAGCCTTACGCCAGTAAATAAATTGTTCAGCCTCTGGCACAGAATAATACCAGTTACTGAACTAGTCACTAATTGGCATAAAAAACCTTAGTCCAATATGTGGCGAAAATCACCAGTTTTGGATGAGTTGATAAATGAACGTTACACATATATTTTGTTATGAATTAAAATATTAAAGAATTTTTTGTTCTTAAATATTTTTTTCGACTTATTGGGTTATTTTTAAAAATTATCTGTTTTAAACGCTTTTTTATTCTAAATTAAATTAAGCAATTGGTTAATTTTTCAAATTTTTATTATTATTATTTGTAGGGAATATAACAAAATTTATATTAATTCCGAATCAAAATGGCATCAACTTAAAATAGAAATTATTAAATATTGCTCTGGCATGACAAACCTGACAACAATACAAACAACAAACATAATGGAATAATATCTGTTTACACACAGTTCTAACTGACCCCTTTGTAACTAGAACAATTCTAGTTACTCTCGAACTAGTATGACTGTTTCCATCAATTACCAGTTTATGAGCTAGAAAACCTCCTGAGTAGTTTTACTTTTACTGCTTTGCCATCGCACCTCACTGATTAGCGGTTACACTAGTAACAGTAGCAGCGGCAATTGGAAGCTATGAGTGTGCAAAGTTGTTGAAAATAAGCGAAATTTGCGCGTTTAATTGAATTTGCAGCTGAAAATTTTTGAAAATTCAAAAATAAGGAAAGTTAAATAAATTTGATTTCATTCCGCATTTATGTATTGTAAACGAGTGCGTTTTGGAAAATTAATTTCCCTTGAAAATGAAAAAAGGGGGAAAAAATCCATTAACGAAATTATTACATTTACGACCTTTTCCATTATTGATTCCTTTATTTTGTATTGTAGCAACCGTCGTGCGGTAAATTGTCAATTACACGCATCATGGCGTATACGTAACATAACAAAGGTGTGCGTGCAATTGTAACTATTTTCGCTACGTATACTCATATATACAAGTGTACATACATATGTACATATGTACATACCCCCTTTATCTATTCATAGATATCACTCATACGCCAAGTATGTCATTTGCAATCAAAATTAATATTTGTTTCTACTTTATTACACGTTGACATTGAACTTGTGCGCATATGGCGACATGCGATGTTCGCATACCTAAACACAAATATTATACTTACATATACCATATACCTATGAAAGACCGTATCTCTAGCAGGGTGAACTTGTTTGAGGATAAAAACCTCTTACGAGAAGTTTGGCGAATAGTTTTCAAATGCTGACATTAGTGACTTAATTTAATAACGAATGAGGGGTATGGACATAAACAATCTGTTCCTTACTTATCATACAGAACGCGTCCTTGCTTATTTTAGACACTTTTACTGTTTTGGATGGCTGGGAAACTTAAAATACGCAGCCATCTGCAATATGTCATCGTTTGTTAGGGAGACAAAATAGTTTCACTACATTGAAAATTAGAGGGGGAACTTGACCCCAAACTTCTGGTATTACAATAGACCTCCAGGCTTAAATTGATCCCTCTACACCTTCATGTAGAGTGACAACTACTATCACCTAGCCTAACTTATCTTAAAAAGATGATTCAGTAGAAGATTCTTAGGAAGATTAGAAGAGATGCGAGTGCCACTTCAAATCAAACATTTTGTGCTTATGAAGAAGCATTTGCGTAATAATGCAGCTAATTTTTTTACTGACCTCGTTTACAGTTTTGATATGACAACTTTTTTCTTAATGTCGCTTAGATCAAAACGAATTTCTCCAATTCCATGACTATTTGTTTATGGAAAAGGTTTTGTATGATGGATGCTGAATTTTAGTTTTACTTCGGCGATGAAACTAAAATAGTTATTTTTATTTATATGCAAATAGTTGTTAATAGTTTTCTGTCTAATATTCAATTCCTATGTAATAGAATTAGTGCTCTCATGTTAGTGCTATTTCCAATTAAATGCGGCGATCGGCAGATCCAGCTTGGATGCTGCTGTGAGAAACTAAAAACTTTTGCTACCTTCTCTTTGATTTTGGCTGGGAAAAGGCTTGAAAACTGTTGAAAGATGTTTCGCGTATTCCATTGCTTCTGATGGTGTGCCTCCTTCTAGATAGTTTGCCTCTTTAAGATAATTTGCCCCTTTCTCTAATTTTCTTAAAGTACAATATCTTAAAAGTATTGCGTGAAAATTTAAAGTGACTCCTATAAATACTTTTCGAGTTATTCAACAATAACAAAGGCCGCTCGGGCGCTCCTGAGCGTTCGAGGGCAAGTAGCAAAACTTCAAATGCTTTTTTCTCAGTACTACGTCTTTTAAACTGATGATCACTGTAAGCGGTTTTTGCTTGGTAGATTTCAATAAAATTTATACTGCTTTTGAAAGACATAAAAAACTCGTGCCTGATCGAAGGATTTTTTTTTCAAAAATTTCGATTTTGGTTAATTAATTGACGCTTTTTTTTCGAAAATCTGGAAAATATTTCCTAAAGCCGCCATATACTTAATCTTTAAAGGAAAAAGGCTTCAGGCACAAGATTATCTATTAATAAAACTAATTTCTCTTGTCCAAATGATTTTAGATAAATCTCCAAGTACTTGTGATGATCACCGCACTTCTGGAGAAACGGGCTCCCACAAACAGCGATAACTTCAATTATTAAATTTTTTTTATGAAAATTTGCTAAAGTCCAGTCGAAACTTGATGTATTAATGCTATGTTTTTATTTTTGTAAAATAAAGCAATTGGCTAGCAAAAAAAAAAAAATTATTGGAAATCATCATTTTTTCGGGCCTCTGACTACCTCTTAAGAGTTGTTTTAATTATTGTATGTCCCGGTTGAGCTTCCTTCTGTCATTCTTATTTCTGATTGATTTCCAAATCCATCGCAGCTTGCGTTTTCCTTGTATCAGCTTTTTTATATGAGCGTTCATGCGAAGCTGATTGCCATTTTCTGGCGTGGCTGCCCACGCGGCGCTCTGAATCCAATTATTTAGCATTTCGGTGGCAGTATCTGTATCGATTTTTGATATAAACGGTTTATGTCAAATGCATTAATGATACGAACGTTTTATAGCTCTATGGTCCGCTGGCTACTGCAATATTTTTCCAAATATTGTACCTTTTTCGATTTTTCGTTTAAGGCGCTTAACATTAAGTAATTTTTATTTCAGGTTGAGCACTAACGTTTTACCTATTACTTTGAAATCGAAGTAATTATCCTCTTAAAAAGCGTTTGCATAAAGTTCAAAAACGATGTTTTAGATCTGCATACTCCAGTCTGTGTTTACATCCACTTTGCTCACATATGCGAATATATTTCTCGGTTTCAATTGCTTTAGTAAATCATTTCTCATGACCCCCCACATCTGGCGTTTATTGCTATCATAAATTATTAATCACCGGCATGTCAACTGTGTTTGTTCTTGCTTTTTTTTACTGCGCACTTTCGTATCTCTAATGTGAACAAAGCTCATATCTTTCTGATGAAAGGGGTTTTTAGTTTCGAATTGAGTGAATTGAAGTGAAAGGCAGGCGACTAGTGAGCACTAAACAAAACAATACTTGGGTAATTTATATGCTCCACTGGTTGCTTTTTCTGTTTGGTTTATTATTCAGCAAAATTCATACGGAAAGCGGAAAACAAAAGTGCAATTTAAAAATCTGCTTCAATTTTTTCTTATGCTCCATACTAGTGAATTTTATATGCACTTTCAAAAAATTCAACAAAAATTAAATTTCAAAAGAAAAATTTAATATACTTGCATACGAATTCTATTTGTACATGCAAAGGCACGCGCCGTACGATTTACTGAAAAAGATATTTCGGAAACGAGCGGAAAGGGAAAAGATGCCGCAGGGTTGAGTGGCACACATTTACTACCCGCAGCGCTTTGGGCGATGCTATCAAAATAAGATGAAGAAAAAGTAAAACAAAAGCAAGCATTTTGGGCGAAAAAAATGTGAGAAAGGAGGAAGCGATGAATAAATTTGAGTTTGTGTTGATATAGCGAATTGAGAGTGTACGAACAGTCCCTGCAGTAAATAAGGAAACTCGCAAACAAGGCATTTTGCAGTTGACTGACTTAGGGAGACTCGGGAGAAGCGAGGATAGCGAAAGTGTTATCTAAGCTTCAGGGTGAGCTCGTTTTAAGACTTTATTTATTTGAGCTTGAACAAATAACCCGAAGAGTGCCTCAAGGCTCTCATACATATAAAGGTGGTGAACTGGACAGCTGCAGTTTACAACCAGACAAGCAATAGAGCGCGTAAAGGTTAAATAAAGATTTCCATTACTCAAAATATTGTATATTTTTTTATTTAGTAAAAAAGTTATTCGAAAACAAAATTGGATGATTAATTTTGCGGCACCATAGAAGACAAACGATTGTTTGTACTGACTTGTAAAGCATTTTAGTTAAATCAAGAGCTCAAATTTAGCAAAAAAAATATAATTATTGCTCATTATTTTGGAAACCGGAATTAGAGGCTTAAGGGCTGTTGGAGGTTTCAGGCCTGCGTTGGTTGAACTTTGAGACTCGGAAGACTCTTGTAATTAGTCTCTCTTGTATGCAATCAGTGCTCACTTTCAATTTATTATGTAGAGAACGATCGAACATAATTTTTTCAGGCCGCGCCGAATTTGTGCCAATTTTGGCTGAAGCCGAAACGAAAGCGACCCGAAGTATAAATAAGCTTGAAGTTTTTAAAAATTCTGTATTTTTATTGGAAAAGAAGACAAAAAAGATGCATACCTATCAATCATACGAGGGTTGCTATTTACTACTGTGGGCAAAAGATAAGGTGAATTTGGTTGTAAAATGAAAAATCTTTATTTATTCTTGTAAATCAATTTCATCCCCTTCAAAATAATCCCTCTCGATGAAATACACTTATGCCAATGATATTTCCAATCCCCGAAACATGCCAAATAGTCCATTTCCGGTATAGCCATCAGCACCTTCTTCAATTCAACTTTTATCTCCTCAATCGACTCGAAACGCGTTCCCCGGAGTGGTCTCTTGAGTTTTGGGAATAGCCAGAAGTCACACGGAGCCAAATCAGGCGAATACGGTGGTTGCGGAACGATATGCGTAGAATTTTTGGCGAAATGGTCACGAAGAACGAGTGCAGTGTGAGACGGTGCATTATCGTGATGCAAAACCCAAGAGTTGTTGGCCCATAATTGTGGTCTTTTTAGTCGAATTGCTTCACGTAAACGACGCATAATGCTCAAATAATATTCCTTATTAACAGTTTGGCCAAGTGGAAGGAATTTATAGTGCACCACACCACGAAAATCGAAAAAACTGTCATCATGACCTTTATTTTTGAACGACTTTGACGTGCTCTTTTCGGTCTGGCCTCGCCTTTAGCACGATATTCGCTTGATTGGTCGGTTGTTTCAGGGTCGTAAGCATAAATCCAAGTCTCATCCACCGTAATGATGCATTTGAGCTTGTCCTGATAGTCTGAAAGCATTGTTTCACACACATCAACGCGACGACTTTTTCCAAGAAATTGAGAGTTTTCGGTACCAAACGAGATTTGACTTTTCGTAGGCCCAAATGGTCTTTCAAAATGGTTTTCACAGACTCATCTTCCGATCATATCAGTAGGTCTTTACAGTCAACCGACGATTTTTTAGCACTAACTCCTTCACTTTATTGACATGTTGGTCATCCGTTGACGTCGATGGTCGTCCAAAGCGCTCTAAGTCATCAACACTGTCTTTGTACCACTGTTAAACATTTTTCTGCGACATGGTCGAATCACCAAATGCCTTCTGCAACATTCTAAACGTCTCCGCAGCGGAAATTTCATTCCGCAAACAAAATTTGATGGCACTTCTCTGCTCAATCAAATCAGACATTGTAAAAATCGAAAAATGCACCCTTGGTCGTTTGGTGAACACAAGCGTAAATATATTACTGATAATGACATTCACATGAAAGTTGGCCCAGATGTTATTAACAGTGCTGCCAACTCATGAAAAAAATAACTAGAGCGAAATTTTAATCCCGCGAAGTTTGACAAATAAATTCACTTTACTTTTTGCCCACAGTAGTATATTTCTGTCCAAATAATGGAAAAATAAGCTTTCATAGTTGCAGATGGTTTTATTGCTTGCCAAAATATTCATCATGATGATCAAGAGACTTTTGCACTCTTCTTCTTCTTTCAAAGCTCTTCTTCTTCTTTCAAAGTTTCCTTCAAAATGCTCCTACAAAGCGGTCTATCTTGAGCTGTTTCTTCATAGTTACGTATTCCCAACTTCTTAAGATCGGGTTCAACTGTTTTATCCAATGGTAAAGGCCGTCACGCCCATTAGTTCTCCTGTCAAGGCTAGACTTTTGCATTGGTTTGAACCAATTTCGGAGTATTTTGTTCATTCAAATTTTCATGGACGTTTGTTAAATTGTGTGGGAGCCAACGTGAACACATTTTTTTTTACCACAAGTTGTTCATGCATAATCTAATAGGTATTCGTCATACGAATGCCCAAAGTTGCCTGACCTAACGGTATGAGCGGTATGTGATACGACGATCTCTTCTTCTTAAATGGCGTAATAACCGCTTACGCGATTTTGGCCGAGCTTAAAAATTGTGAATCATTGTTAAGGCCGGTAACAACCGCGCTGTTAGTTCTGACCCGACGATCCTACTCAATAATTTTGAACACAGCATCGATAGGATAAGTGACCAATTCGTTATTTAACGAAAAATAATTTCTTTTAAGATTATTACTAAAGTCGCCATCATGAAAGTCCCAAAGGCTGTTTTGAATTTGTTCTAAAGGAATAAAATTAAGAAAAAAAGAAATCGGCCTTTCTTTGTCGAAGCCGAACCGAAAGCGAATAGAACTTTTGTGGCCAAAGTCGAGGCCAAGGTGCGGTCGTTCTCTACAATTCATAAGCCCATTGGAATAAAATGATAATCGTAAGACGCAATTTGCTGCATATTAACAAGCGAGATGGAAACATAAAATTCGGTGCAAAGCTCTTAGTTTTCGTTTCTTTGTAGACGATTCTGTTTATCACATTCAGTATCAATTGTAAACTTAGTTCGAAATGGTTATATAATTTATGTAGTTTGTGCTGGCGCTGTTGTTCTTTTAAAATTTTCTAGATTTATTTTTTCGTTAATGTAAAAAGTTCCTTACTATTCCCATTTTAGTTTTCGGCCTTGGAAACGATCACATTTTCCATCTATGCAATTTTAGATTTTTATGAAAACAATCTTTTATACATACAGCTAATTATTCCTGATAATGGTGAAAAATTTCCTAGAAGGTATTTTTCACATGTGCATTACATACATGCGCATACAAGCTGATGGGATTTTAATGGCACCCACCAGCGTAAACACCCATCGAAGCTGGTTGGAAGATACCAGGCTAAAAGTTCTTAAGCACACTGTTGCCAAAAATTTAGGACAAATGGTAGGAAAAAAGCGAATTTCTTAAAAATAATTTATGGCAAAGAATCCAAATGAAAAGGCCCAAAAACGGAGGAACCTAAAAAGTTAAATAGGGAACGAATATATGTAATAATTGGAGAAAAGAAGCTGTAAGCTAGTGGCAAAAAAAAAAAATAAAAATATTTGAAAAGGAGCGAGTATAGATTTATCTAATTAAAGTGAAAATAATATAGATTTACATATTTCTCAATATTGACATCAAAGTACAGTAAAAGTAAAAATGCAAAAAAAAAACACAATTTGTGTATAAGGAATGCCATTATTGGCTGATTGGTGTACCAACAATTAGACTGTGCACATGCACTTGTGTGGTATTTAGATGATAATTGAACACATGTCGCTCATTACTACATTAGCAACATAATAAAACAAATATAAAATTTGTATGCTTCTTTATGGTGCATAAAAAATTGCTGGCGATATCTATTAAGGGGTCCCGGTGGTCTAGAATTTTGAAACAATCTTTTTTTATTTTATTTTGGAACAGGCTTTTAAGGGGGGAGCCTGGTTTATGAGGTCTAAAAATTGCATCTCTTTGCGATTTTTTTTTTTTTTTAAGAAAAAATGAATTTAGCACTGCAAAGTTTTTTCTATCTTTTAATGAACATTTAAAAAGTATACAAAATTTTTGTACTGGTTAAAATAAGTTGAAAAAAATGTTTAACATAGAAATTAGTAGAGCGCTGCAACGCTGGAGTTTCCAACTGGCGTACAAGGTACAGCTCGTAATTATTATCTAAAGCAAAAAATTCAAATGGATTTCTAATTATTATGATTTTTTATTCTAGATGAACTAAGAAAACTGAGAGAAATTCCAAAATTTCAACTTTTTGGAGGTTTTAAAGAAAAAAATGCCTTTCTATAAAAAAAAATTCACTTCAACTTGGTATAAAAATCTTGAACAATTTTTTTTTATCTATTTTGTTAGTTCAAATAGAAGGGAATTTAATACTGAAGGGAACAAGCTATAATTCATTTCAAAAGGTTCATTCGTTTTTTTTTTCATTCATGTACGCCAATTCAAAGAAATCATAAAAATGAAAAGTCGAGGAAAGAAGATAAAGTTTGTACTATAGCTGTCCGGTCACAGCGTAACTACCTAACGCTCGCCTACCTTTGGCTTTGTATCTACGGAAATATTGAGAATTAGGCTCTGTAACTTTGTGTGAATATTCTGAAATATATTAGGAATCGCTTAAAACGAAAAAAAAAAATTGATTTTTTTGCCCTTATAAACCAGGCTCCCCCCTTAAGAATATACTGTCAAATTTTTGGAAGGATTAACCTAGTATTTTCGATTCTACAGCCGTTTTAGCAGGTAGCGTCAGATTCGTCACGCGGCGTCATCAATGGTCGCATTTAAATGGTCAAAACTGTAAACTCAATTATCTCATAACAACTTTTTTCGGTCTGGTGTTGTCAAAAAAAAGAAAAAAACTATTCAACCGAATTATCTGAAATTTTAGTATGTTGTTAACCACATGAATGGCTATCGCCCATACTAGAATCATAGTATTATTTCAATTATTTCGTATGTTTGTACTAAAAACTAGTTTTTTTTTTAATTTTTTATATACATATATATTTTTTTAGTTCTTCTTTTGCCCATATCTTAAATATGTGATTTATGCATGAAAATGCACAATAGTCTTTAAAAATTTACATTTCTACATGAACAAAATTTTAAAATAGTCTTTTATAGACCGAAATTCGCAGCATTCATACACCCACAGCGGTTCTTCTTCCTGTGCTGAACAATTGCACACATTTAGTTATTTTCTTTTATTTACATTCATTTCGGCACATATTCAATTCCCTCACAATTCTCTTTTAATCCAGCTTAACAGTTGCTGTACACAATATTTGGTTGGACGTTTTGGAGATTTCAGGATTTTCTATTTACAAAGGCGACGGAAATTGTATTCTAGTCTGTGGAAGCAAGAAATTGAGCAAATATTTAGGCGCTCTCATGCAAGTGACGTCTGAAATTAAGCAAAAATGGAAATAGAAATATAGTTGAGTAAATTACATACTTACAAGCACTGATAAAACTGAATACTGATACCTTTTCATGGGAAGAAAAATGATTTTTACAAAATACTTGGAGTCTACATACGAACAGCATTAGGAAATTTAATTCAGGAATAGAATAACGAAAATTTGCTTTTGTTGAATTAGTATTTGCCTATGCAGGAAAGAAAGAAATTCTCGTCTGCTAAGATTTCAAAACAAAAATATGTGTAATTACGTTTCGTAAAGGCGGTGATTAAATTGAGAAGTGAAAATAAAGGAAGGCTATGGGATGGCATAATAAATTTCTATGGACATTTGTCGAAACAGTTTATCTGGCTTTAAGTGCTTTTGTTTACAGGTTAATAAATTCTGATTTATCATAGAAATATTTTGTATTTTATTCCACTTTTGTAAGACTAAATGCTTAATATATAGAACAAATATTTGGTGAAAAGCAAACACTTTAGTAGCTGACAGAAAAGCTGTGCTAAGCCGACTTAGGTTGTACTACCGAAAGAGAAATAACAATTGAAACGAATTACTTTCCGTCAGTCCTTGCTTTGTTAGTTAAAATTTTTTGTTCCTTGTTTATTTGTTTTGTTGGTTTTTTGCTTCCGAATTTTAAACTTCATTCATACCGACTTATCTACATTTTCCTCCAATTCAAGTTTGCTTCAAATAAGCGTGCATGTAGGTATGTATGCATACTTGTACATACATATGTATTTTAGATGTTTCACTTCAATTTCAATCAAAAGTTATAACGAACAATATGCAACAAATATCTATGCTCATATGTCTGTGCGCATGTAAGTGCCTTATAGCTGTTGAATTTTTTAGAGCGGAAATTGATTGCATAATTTTCAGCTGAACGCGCTTACCTACCTAACAAAACCTAGTACAAAAAAAAAAAACAAGAAGAAAAAATGGCTATCGCCCATAGGGGATTGCAATATTCCAGGTGCACCTTTAATGCTTTGAAGTGAAAATATTTAATCATGTAAATTCAAGTAAAAAATGTCAATTTTTTGCCACAAATAACTTCGGTCAAAGTTTCGAATACCAGAGAGTAAAAATATAATATTTTAAATCCATATGGCATTTGTCTAAAAATCCGGTTTTTAGGGTGCTTTGTTCTTTACGTGTGAGGAGGCACCTTCAAATCGGTTCAGCTCACGTAAATTTTAATATTTTTCTTAAAATATAAAAATTTGATTTATATAAAAAATTAAATTTGAAAAATTTATTTATAAAAATTCCTATGCCGATTTTATTTTTTTAATGAAAAGTGATGCTCCTACTATTTTTTGTTGAGCACATTTCTTTGCATCGGGTGTTTTTTTAGCTGCATGAGAGTTATCGATATCAATAACTATAGTTTGACAGCTGAGAATGGCAAACTGTGTTGGCATTCCTGTTCACTAAGGTTTGGAAAGTCAGCATGAATCGTTTAACAACACAACCACGCCTCCAAATTGTGGAAATTTAAGTTGAAAAAAAAAAGTTTCTTCGCGAAGTTCATAGAACGAATTTTTGTAGAAGGCTTCGAAATATTGATTCCTAGTCGTTCTTGTCAACTTGTTGGCCTTTTTCCTGTTCTTATATTTAAAATGTTGTTAGAATTTTCTTAGAAATTTTAATTCACGTAAATTTTAACATTTTTCTTAAATAAATAAAAAATAAATAAAAAATGCTACATATTAAATTAAAAAAATTATTTGTGAAAATTCCTTTGCAAAAATAATGCCGATTTTATTTTTTGATGAAGAGTGATGCTCCCTACTATTTTTTGTTACGCGTCGAAATATCGATTCTTAGTCGTTTTTCTCAACTTGCTGGCCTTTGTCTTGTCCTTATATTTATAATGTTGTTAGAATTTTCTTAGACATTTTAATGATATTTTAAATATTTTGTAGATGCTGCCTTTTAAAACTCTTATTTTCATTGACTTTTTAAATCCCAGCTGCAGTTTCTAATAAACTCCTTACTCCTGCTTCTATTTATCTTTCCAGCTCCACAACATGCAACGTCGTCGCTTAGGCTCCGTTGGCGATTCGGCGCCACCATCCGAATCCTCCGAGGGCACAAACTCTTCCGAGCAGAACGAGCTGATGATCAATCCCGATTGGTCGACACACTCACACACCTCCTCGGTACACACAAATACGCACACCACTGCGTCGACCACCAATACAGTGAACAATCACAATAATTCATATTTCATTGGCTCCGATGTGGATGCCGACACGCTCAGCATCGACACCACGAGCAACTCAAATCTATCCGAATACGAACGCGGTCAAGTGGAGAGTTTCTTCGGTGGCTTGGGCACAGAAATATTCGTATGCTCATCGCTGGCCAACCTCTACGAAGGCACCGGCAAGGAAGGTGATTGGCGTCTCGTCTTCACCGGCATACCAGTCGTCTTGCACGATCGCGGTAGTGCACGCGCACGCACCGTACCGCGAGTCACACTCGTGCTAGCTGAACGCGGTTCCTCCTTTGCGCTCTGGTCGGATCGCATTGACAATTTGTCAAATTATCGCGTCGCTGGTCCATCCTTTCACACGATGTGCCTGTCAACGAACCATCAGCAGCTGATTGGCTTCAGTTTCGATTCAACCGACTCGGCACGTGAACTCTATCATCACATTGAGAAGCTGGTGAGTGATCCGGAGAATATAGCGCTCTCAGTGCCGGGTAAAAAGAAGCAGAAACAGAAGCGTGTGAAGCCAGCACCGTTGCCGCCCAAATCGCAGATTTCACAGCCATGTCAATTTCAGCACGTAACGAGTGTCACAAAGGACGACACAGACCGGTACTATAGCATGCAGGCATTCGCGCCGTCGGTAAAGCATCGTTGAGGGGGCGCCAGTGCATGGCAGTGGGAGTGAGCGAGGGAAAGGTGTTATGCAGAAGCCATAAAGTTACACACATACGTGCATGCGTATGTCTGTATGTATGTATGCACATGTTTCGCATGTATTTTAAGTGAAGTGAAACGACGTCAATTCGTCAGCTTAGTCACTAAGTAACCTTTTAACAATCTGAAATTTCTATCAGTAATATTTCTATAGAAAAAAAAAAAAAACTATATGACAACAGCAAACAGTTATAAATGATTGAGTTTATCTGCGTATCTGTATATGTAGCTTAAAACCATAAATCGTCGTTTGTATATTTCTACGCGCCTGCAAGCCAGATAATTTTGTGTAATAACTAAAGGGAAAATCAAAGTAAAAATTAAAATAAAAATAAAAATATTTAATATATTTGTGCATGTGTATGTGTACATATGTATGTTACACTGAATTTGTATGTTGCATATGCATGTTTATCTGTGATATAGACAAAAATCCATTTTATATATACGAAATAGTTATATAACTGAAATCGGTTTTGTTTTTAAGGATTTCTTGCAATTTTATATCTACAGACAGACAGACAGATAAATAGATATGTAGATATTAAGCGCAAACGAACGATAGCGAATACGAGTAATCGGGCGAAGACAGTTAATTAAAGCGAAGTGAACACTTCGCAAGGATATCCAGGATATTTCATATTATATTAAAGTCCATAATTATTCTTAGTCCTAAGACATATTTATATTGAGGTTATTAAACACTTATCGTCGTTATAAATAATTATAAATATTAAAAAATACACAGTTTAAAGCAAAATATGTTAAATTCATGGGAATTGAAATTCCAGTTGAATAGCAAAATGTGAAGTATAAGATTTTGTAGTTGATTAGAGTTTGATTTTTGTTCGAAGTTTTCACATTTTTAAACGATTTTATAAGGAACGATAGTTATTATTTGCGAAAAAGGTGCATAAAATATATTTTAATTTTAGTAATTTTATTTTTTAGAAATTTTCTATTTTATTCAGGGTAATAATTAATTATAATTTTGAATTATTTTTTGCAGTAGCACTAATTTTACTTTACACTTGATTAACTGAAATAATTTGATTGGCGATAAGATTATTTTCGATTTTGTTTTTGTACTAACTGCATTTATGTTTAGATACATTGGCTCATCGTTCTTGAATGATACTGATGGCCTTTGAGAAATAAGTGTGAGCCAAATCAATTTGTTTGCACTTAAAACGAAATGGTTTAGCCAGAAGTAGCAGATAAGCGGCTTACTGTGATCCCACAATGGATCCGCAACGGTGTCAGTGAGTTTACTGCATTCAACACCATGCGACAGTAAAAGTGATCCAGCTAAAATTTTATATGCAATCTTAAATTTTATATATATATACGAGTAGAGTAAGGTTGCATACTCAGTTTTTCATTCTCCCACCAAATAAAGTTTTCAAAGAGCCTTAAAGTTTCAAAGGACTAAATTTTCAAAAAACCTTTTTTTGAATAATTATACTCAATCTATGATACTAATATGGATATTAAAAAAAGAGGATATATCCAACTATTAAACAAAATTTTTTGTTTTATAAACAATTTTTCCTATGAAAATGTTTAATATTTTTTTTTTGCAATTTTCGGCAAGATAAATATAGTACAATGAAGTCTTCTGAAAAATGCATCCTCACGTGCATATCAAATTTTTGCCGGATAACGAAAAAAGTTGATTCTTGTCACACAGTGTAATGAATGCATGTTATCGTATTGATCTTTTTTATTTGTTCTTTTAACTATTTTTTTTTGCCGTTTTTTTTTGTTTTTGTATAAAGTCAAAGGTTTATTTAGGGCCTTTGAGTGACAAAGTTTGCTTTTGATTCACCCTACAAAAAATCCAGTACCAACTAAGTGGATTTTCAATAGACATACAACTATATTGGTTCCAATACTAAGCTTTTATGGCCGATATATATAATCTTAATTGGTGTGGTATTTAAAACCTATGGTGCGGTAAAAAATTAATTTAAATTAAATAATCCAACGTAAATAAAGAACAGGTTTCTGCTCACCGGCATTACCAGCCTTGAAAATAGTTGAACAAACTAGTTGGCTCGTGTAGTATTTTCGGAACTAGAAAACGAATTTTTACCATACAGTTGAGCAATTGAAAAAGTCTAAAGTGTGCTTTAGAAAGAGTTAAGGTACGCTTTAGGGAGGCAAATCATACTTTAAAGATATTTAAAGTGAGCTTTTCACTGATTTCTTTTGAGTGAAGTAAAGTACACATTAAGGGGACTTAAAAGATGGTCAGAGTTCACTTTAAAAAAGTTAAAGCATACTTTAAAAGGAGTTGAAGTATGGAAGTATAAAAGTGAATTTAAGTTTACTATACATTAAAGAGTGTTAAAAGAGAGTTCAAAGTTCACTTTGAAAACAGTTCAAGTATATTTTGAGATCCCTGAATTGCACTTTAGAGACATTCACTTCTATCAGACAGTTGAAAAGGCGAAAAGTGGTAGAGTCCGTTTCAAAGAGAGTTAATGTACACTTTCAAGTGATTTGAAGTATACCTTAAAGAGCATTCAGAGAGAGTTAAAAGGGTTAAAGCATACTTCGAAAAGAGTTAAAGCACACTTTAGAGATACCAAAGTGCATTTTAGAGACATTTACTTCTATCAGACAGTTGAAAAAGCAAAAGAGGTAATTAATGACTCTGAATTATCCTTAAACCTTAAAGCGCACTTTCAAGTGAGTTATATTGCACTTTTAATTGAATCAAAGTATGATTTAAGGAGTGTTCAAAAGATTTAAGTATACTGTAAATAGGTTAAAGTATGCTTTATACAAGTTAAAGTATACTTTAAAAAGAGTTAAGTGTACTTTAAAGCCATCAAAAGTTCGCTTTAGACTCATAGCTTTTTATCAGATAGTTGAGAAAATGAAATGAATGAGTCCAAGCTAGCTCTACTAACTATCTTTAAAGCGCACTTTTAACTGAGTTCATTTACTTATACTTTAAGAAGCATTAAAAGAGAGATAAAGTACACTTTAAAGATAGCTGGGGCTGCACTCTAGAGTAAAAAGTTTATGGACTCGGCTAGTAGTATTCTCCGTATTAGTTAGATGTGAATACTGTCCTAAACTATTAAAAGGCCAGCCGCACTATGTGCGCATATTTGAAGTGAAACTTCTTAATTTCTGGATTAAATTTAAATATGTTAATGAGGATTGAAATGTTTTTATACAAAATTACATACACTAATAGTGGATAATATTATTATTCATTTATTTCTGAAATTTGAGCATTAGTCGGTGCTTCAATAGCCAGTACAATAACTGGAGAAACAACTGGTCTTTGGACGACAATAGTATTGGCATCTTCCAGCATCTTTTTTCGCTGCCTATATTCACGACACTGTTGAGCGACTGATATCCTCGTCTTTGTGGATGAAGTTGAGATCGGATTAATTGGACTTTTCGATGAATTGGCCTGATGCACTTCGGCTTCAACGACAATTATTCTTCCCTCAGTATTTTTCAACAGGCCTGCTCAGCTTGGCCACTCGTTTGTGATAAATATTGAGGCTATATGTTACCATCGTCTATGATGGTACTGGGTTGTGGATTGTCTGGATTGACTATGGGTAATTCACTTGGCCCAAAGAAATTCGTCGATGATGATTCGTCTCCAATAGTGGCGACTGCATTGCGCTGTGCTGCTTTTTGTGCTGGCGGTTTTTTTATCACGCGCATGCGCGTGTATACGGATGACATAGGCCGTAGGCTACAGTATGTGGCATAGTATTAGTGTATATTGTCTGTGTATACTCTGTTATACGTATCTGCAGAGTGGGGAGACTAAGAAGCACTGCACAAAGCGGAGAAAGAGAATAGCTTGTATGCCGTAGGCTTATACATTTCGTGACGGTTTTTCGTAACGCTAGCTCGTATGTCGCGGCCCTGAAAATATACTCCGACGGGCGTAAAGAAGTTTCACTTCAATAAAAACTAAAATGCAGCCGTTGTCAGCTCATCCACAAGTGAAGGCCACTAATAGTTTAGACACACAGCGGCATTAATTGGGATTACCGGCGCCCTTAATCTGATTAAAATTGTAGTGTGACAGACGGTTGTTACGCGGATTAGTGAACAGCTGATTTGCTCATCGTACAGATTTGTCAGTAAAAGATGGACTGCGGGCAAAAAACATTGGTATTAACTGCTCTGATACTAAGAAATAATAAAAAAAATTAAAAAAAAAATATCTGAATTAATAAAAAAAAAAAATCTTAAACTGCAATTTCTCACTTTCCTGCGAACTATCAAAACAATAAATGTAATTTCGAATGTGTTAGTGCAAACTAGCATTGAATCCAGACTTTCTTGTTCCTTTCTTTAAAAGTTTCATTATTTTTCATTCACAAGAAATATTAATTGTTATTTTTCGGCAATTTTGCTATCGAAAATTCCACTAATCCACTTAAATTATGAGAATTAAGTCTAGTTGTCAGCTCGCATTAGCTGCACTTAATTCCTGATATGCGGTACCAGCTGGTGGTAGCAGAGGAAGAGGAAGGCCTCCTTTGCGTTGGAAAGATCAGGTGGAGAAGGACTTGGCTTCACTTGGTGTGTCCAACTGGCGCCGGTTAGCACGAGAAAGAAACGATTGGCGCTCTTTGTTAAACTCGGCCAAAATCGCGTGAGCGGTTAACGCACCAATTAAGAAGAAGAAGAAGAATTCCTGACATAGTTCCGAATTAAGTCGTTTAATTCCATTAACGCACCCATCTGTCTAGGCTAAAGACGTTTCAAGTCGTTTATCAAAAGTGCACAAAATTTTTAATTTTATATTTTTACATAGATTTATTTTATTATTTTCTTTATTTAACTTCAGGTGTTACACGTACACACACACATACGTTAATGCTTATTATTCCAATTTATTATTACACACCTACACATATATTATATTTTTTCTTCCATTAAAGTATATTGAAACAACGTAATTAAGTCAGCTAACCTTAAAAACTTAAAAAAAAAAAAAAAAAAAAAAATTATAAAAAAAAATCACCAACTATTTAGTACACGAATATAATCTCAAGCGATTTTATTATTCCACGTGCAAATAATACAAATTAAAAGATAACAAAAACTCGATAAAAATAAGTAAATTGCAAAGCGCATACGAACTTGTACTATAAAACACACACACACACATACATATACACAGCATATAGAAAATGATGACAGAAGCCCAATTGACATTGTTAGTGAATTGTCGTAATTGTTAAATTGAAATTTCAATTGCATTACATTTATCTAGAAAATCAATCGGTCACTGAGGTCATCCGACGTCTAGTTGAACTTGCAATACAATACAAAAAAAAAATAAAAAATAAAATAAAATAAATAAAAATTAAAGCAAATTAAATTAGTTATATTTGTTAGTCTGTACGAGTATGCTTAAGTGTATGCAATTTTTATTAAACTATCGCAAAGCTTATTCAATGTCAAAGTAGTTACATAAGTGAATCAGAAACAGAAAAAGGAAAAAATAAAACAAAACATCTGGTGTTTCCACCGAGAAATACATAAACCTAGACACGTACGGTGTGTTGCTGAAATGTCGAACGGTTTGCTGAAGGCAAGACACAAAACAAAAAAAATAATAATAATACATAAATACCTGTGTGTATTACAACAAATAGTTAAGAATTGCTGTCAACTTTAATATGCGAAAAGTATTGCAATAAAGTAAAAAAAAATATATAAAATATATTCTCAAATCTCAAATCAAGTTTTTCATTTAAATACAAATAAGGTAGCAGTCAGTGCATTAAACTAAAGTATTGATTTCCGTAATTAATACAGAGGCCTGGGAATAAGTGGCCAGCAGAGAATGCAGGATGGCTTTCGCAAGAACCGCTTTCTAAATAAGGCAATAGATTGGATTACCTTCTACAAGTAGACGCAAAATTAATCATCTAATTTTGTTTTTGAATAATTTTTTTACTAAATAAAACAAATAATTTTGAGTGATGGAGATCTTTATTTTGACCTTTACGCGCTCATTGCTTGGCTGTTTGTACACCGAAGGTTTGACGGATATTTTCTTTATCAATGGGTCCAAGAATGAAATAGATTCTGGAGCCGGATGGTACTTTAACGATAGTAATGCGTATAATTACGCTATGGGTGGAATGGCAACTGTTTTCCAAACAGAAGTTTTTGCCATTCTGGAAGTAGCAGAATAGATAATTGAGAGGGGATGGAGCGGGAAACAGATTGGAGTCTTTAGTGACAGTCAGGCTGCACTGAAGGCCCTGGAGAATGCAAAGCAAGCCCCAAAGATTGTTCAAGAA
The DNA here is from genome assembly GCA_037575425.1 of Anastrepha fraterculus. Classification (NCBI taxonomy): domain Eukaryota; kingdom Metazoa; phylum Arthropoda; class Insecta; order Diptera; family Tephritidae; genus Anastrepha; species Anastrepha fraterculus. The sequence continues at coordinate 21,816 of JAYXIM010032142.1, forward strand.
TGTATGAAGAAGCTGAATCCTATGGCAAGATGAAATAAGCTTGTATTTTATGAGCTCCAAGACTCACCGAAACGACGATGCAGTAAATCCATTGTTTCACGGACTGTATGGCAAGTAGCGCCGTCCGCCGTCTTGTTGAAACCAAATGTTATGGAGAATACGGGCATCACTTTCCGGCATCAAGTCGTTTATGGTAGTAGCCCGGTGTGACGGGGTTTTTTTACATTTTTCTGAAGAAAAACATCTTAAAAATATACTATAAAAATTTCACACAGTAATTTTAATTATTTTTAAAGTTATAGATAAAATATGAGAGCGCGCCGTAGGGTGTATGAAAGCGTGTGACACGCCAGCAGCAGCTTTTGTCGAAATTTTAAACGCGTTTTCTCAAAACCATGTTTTCAAAATTTCGGGGAACCACTGACTCAAAACTATGCAACCGATTCGGCTAAAACTTTAACCCGTTATTCTAGACACACATATCTGGATCCCGGAACTTTAAAACATTTAATTTTTTAATAACAAACTATTTAATTTAAACAATTTATGAAGAAAAAAAATTTGATTTTGAGAACTTTTTTCACAAGTCCGCCATTTTGTTTTTGTTTTTTTATTTGTATGCATATTTTAGGTTCGGGACCTAAAATGAAGTCTACAGAATAATTATCTCTTTGAATTTTTTATTTCAGATGATTTTGGAAGGCTATGTGTTTCCCCGAACCAACTCATCTTTTTTTTAAGGACTCCACTTTGACGTCAAAAATTTTAAACAAATTAATATAAAATTAACTTTAAAAATTGTTTTTATATACTTCAAAAAAACCAATAAAAACATGTAAAAACTTTAAAACGATCGCATTTTATTTTCTTTTTAAAAAAGATTCATGAAAAAAACGTCGAAATTTCGGTCGTTACACCGGACTACTACCTTATCATGGGGCGATAGCGTTCGCCATTCATTGTAACGTTGGCGCCTCGAGCCCATAGGCCGCACCAAACGGTTGCGTCCAATGGATGTAATGGCTGTTCTTGAATGGCTTCGGGTTACTCTTAAGCCGAAATATGGCGATTTTCTTTATTAATGTAGCCATTAACTCAAAAAGGGGCCTCATCGCTGTACACCATAAGTTGGCCTGATCGTGCGATGAACACTTTTCATATAAAGTCGATTTTCGCAATACAATTAAATGTACGATTTGTAAACGTTGTCGAGGCGTAGGTTTTTCCATGACGAAATGAATACTGAAAAAATTAGGTATTTAGTTTGACAGGAGTTAAATTAAATTTTATTAAATAAAATCAACCGTTTTGATTGATTGATGCGATTCTTAAAATAACTTTCTTGATTATAATGACACCTGTTTTTCAGTTTATGCAGTTCTTTATGCTTATTGAGGGCATAACTGTATTGTGCGAAAAACGTGTCGATGCAATCTTGCATACTAAACAATTTTTGGAGGGAAACTTTTTGGTATAACTTTCTGCAATTTTAGTATTTTAGAATTTTATTATTGCTTACAATTTCATTAAATGTAAGATAAGATTCTCGCAACGCAAAAAAGAGATGGTACGTAACTCGCGTCGTCTGTCTCAAAAGCCGGTTTTTAAAAAGTACCTCCAATTCGCTCTTTACTTTGCTTTAAAAGCGTAGGTAAAGGTTATCTGCTTCAATCGTTAATTTTTTTTATTTTTGTTATTTTTCGAATTTTTTTGTTGCCCACTTTGTCTGTTGTGAAGGGTGGTTAAGTTTCAAGGGCCGGAGTTGATTTTTAATAAAATACAATTCTTTTAGAATATTATTGTCATTTCTTTTTATTATGGTAGTACTGGTACGGCTCAATTACGTGTGGATCAAAATATTGGCCAAATAGCCGCCGCGGCCTCGGCGGCACACCTCCATCCGATGGTCGAAATTTTCGATCGATAACGCTGAGGCATAATTGAGGTTCTATGCCGTAAATGCGCCGAATTATCTCATTCTTTAGCTCTTGATTTGTTGCTGGCTTGTCGATGTACACCTTTTCTTTCAAATAACCCTAAAGAAAGAAGTCCAACGGTGTCAAATCACATGGTCTTGGCGGCCAATTGACATCGCCGCGACGTGAGATTATTCGGCCATCAAATTTTTCGCGCAAAAGAGCCATTGTTTCGTTAGCTGTGTGACAAGTAGCACCGCCCTGTTGAAACCACATATCGCTCACATCCATATCTTCCAATTTGAGCCATAAAAAGTTCATTATCGTCTCACGATAGCGAACACTATTCACAGTAACTGCCTGACCGGCCTCATTTTGGAAAAAATACGGCCCAATGATGCCGCCGGCCCATAAACCGCACCAAACAGTCACTCTTTGTGGGTGCATTCGTTTTTCGGCACCCACACTCTTGGATTATCATTCGCCCAAATGCGGCAATTCTGCTTATTGACGAATCCACTGAGGTGAAAATGTGCCTCATCACTGAAGATGATTTTGATTTGAACGCCCGTTTTCATAATAAGACTGAATAACTTTAACGCGGTGCGTGATTGCGTATCTTTCCATTATTCATATTGAGTTAGTCTGAAATTGAAAAATGTCAAATGGAATGCAGAAAAAAACTTGACGTTTAGATGTGGTTCACATTCAACATCGGCGCTTGAAGTTTAACCACCCTTTATTAAAAAATTACTATAGTTAATGTTTCTTCTGGGGTCGCATCACTGACGAAAGTTATAAAAAATGCACACAATTAGCAGCGCTTTAACGAGTAAAAGAGCTTTGCATCTTACCACCTATGGCCATGCTTCACATCCCACCAGGTCACATTGTAAGATTTAAATGCTCAGTTAAGGATTCAGAAATAGCTTCTTGATTGTTTTAACCTGTGTATTTTTGATTGTAATTGGTTTTACAGCGCTCCAAAGGAAAGATAAAAAAGAAAAAAAAGAGAAAATACGTGTTTCAGTACCACACAACCAAGGTGAAAAGTGTAAACAAGCGACCAAACAAGTTTTTGCTGTTTATAGATCCAATATAAGTAATATCGTTTGTAGGTAAGAGCCAAGCAGCGATTGCAATGATTCTATTGTTAGGCATGCCAATCGTTGCAAAAATTTCGTAAGATCAAGGAAATTGTCTGCGCACAATAAATCTTTCAGGTCGTAGTGCTAAATTCCCTCATTATAATAATAATGGAGATCATCGAGTCGGACGGGCATGAGAGCACTTATTCCATACCTGGGAATACAAGATTACACAAAAAACTATTTGCACACATTTGCTTAAGGACATTTACAACTGGATCTACTTTATTGTTGAAATGAAGCGAAAAAACGTTTAGAACTTTTTACGTCACCCAATATAATTTTTATTGCATGCATATCCCCGTTCTAAAAAGTTCCGAAAATGCACAAACATTTAAATGTGGCTATATTTTCATATCCAATGAAAGAATGAATCAAGTGTATGTGAATTTGTAAGCGTGCATCTGCCTGAGTGTGCCTTAAAAATGAATTTGAAGCATAAGCGCGCTTTATGTGCCGAAAACATGAATGTTTGTAAGGTTTTATAAGCGGAAATAAATTAGTTTCCTTCCCTTTAGCAAACGCACCAGCTCATCAATCAATTAGAAGCATAATTCCTATGGATTCATATAAGTATTTAAGCACATACACGCAATAATATACACACACACATACATGCACACGCGCATATTAAATATTGACCAGAATGAGTGCGTGGGTTTGAAGATTTATTAAATTATTTGTCAGCCATTACTTTATCGTTTGAGAAGAAAAGGCATTATTTGTTTTAACATTTCTCTCTTAATTACTTTATAGGTACAGTTGCGATGAGAAAAGTTTTATTGCTTATAATCAGCAAGGAATCAAAGAGTGGCTTTGCTCTTTTTTATTGAAAAAATCGGCAAACTAGTTTGAAAGTGTGCATAGATGAGCTGCAATATGATGCCAAAAATGCAGTTCCAATTTTCAAATCCACGAGTAAATTGTAAGGCTGGCCAGCAGAGTGAGTGCTTACTGCGAGCATAGGAAGAAGGTAGGCAGTCTATCATTAAATCAACTCACTTACTATAGACCATTGCTGATCCCTTGTGATACCACCGCGGCAGTTTATCTGCCATTCATCGCTAGCGGTGTTGTTTTAAGTGCAAACTGATTCATCTGGCTGACATTTATGTATATCCTTAAGGTCTTCAGTATCATTCAATAATGATGAGCTAAAGTATCCTATTGGCATGCCATGCAGGACAGTGACAGAAAAGATGTCTGATAGACTATTCTTTCTCCTTCTATTCTTGCAGTTTCTGCAATAGTCTTAATGACGTGCATTCAATCCTTGAGCATGTCGACCTAGGAGATAGTGGTCTGTGATTAAAGCAACGAACATAGAGACTTTTTCCCTTGACCGATTAAGTACCGCCCTTGAGTTCCTGACGTTCAATTTTGACCGGATTATTTTTGCAGCGTTACATGCCAGACTATCCACCCAAATCGAATTGGCTGAAGTGAAATACTACTTACACTACACAGTTCTTAGGTTGAGAGGGGTACACCTACAATCTTCATGCCAAGAGGGATGCGAGTGGTGGTGCCCTCTTTGGCTAATTTGGCTGCCAAACCATTTCCTGGTATGCGACTTTGCCCTGGCACCCATATCAAATAGTTACGGAAATATTCCGGCATTTGTGATGCCCGGCATTTACGAATTAATGGAAACCCTACTAAGAGATTTAATCGCTGCTGGGCTATCAGAATAAATACAGATTTCTCTCAGTGATAGAACTAAAGGAAGAGGACAAGTATCTAGGTTTTACCTTAGATAAAAAACTCACTTGGGAATCACATATAAATAATATAACAAAAAAAGCCACGAAATCCTTGTGGACAACCAAACAATTACTAGGGAGATCCTGGGGCCTCAGCCCTAGTATGGCCCTCTGGATATACACCCAAATGGTTAGACCAACCATACTGTATGGGGCACTAGTATGGTGAAGGAAATCTATCCAAAAAACAGCGATAAACAAACTGGGAAAAGTACAAAGGCTTGCTTGCCTATGCCTCACAGGGGCTATGAGAGCTACCCCAACAGCTGGCATGGAAGCACTCCTTAATCTCCCACTACTTCATATAGCAATCCAAGAGGAAGCAGCTACGCAAGCACTCATGCTACACATGGAAAAAAATTTCAAATTAGGTAACCTCAGCGGTCACCTAAGTATCCTAAATAAAATCAAAAACACCATAAGCATGGCTCAAGTTTCACACCACATTGACCTAACCCTCTGTTTCACAAAAGGATACACAATTACCTTTCCTGAGAGGATCGAGTGGAAAACAAACCCAAAATGGATGAATGATGATTCACAAAAATGGTACACTGATGGATCAAAAACACCTTATGGTGTAAGAGCAGGAGTAGTGGGGCCCAGAATCCACAAATCATTCACTCCACCAGGAACACCATCATCTTCCAAGCGGAATTATATGCAATAATGGAAGCAGCAAACATCATGCAACTTAGAAACCACAAGAGAGTAAAGATTAGAATACTCTCGGACAGCCAATCAGTTCTAAAAGCTTTAGATAGCTATACCTACAACTCAAAAACTCTCTTAGAATGCCACAAGGTACTCAATAACCTGGCATCCAAAAACAATGTCTCATTAATTTGGGTATCAGGGCATGAGGGATATGACGGCAACGAAAAGGCAGACTTTCAAGCCAAAAAAGGGGCAGATGTAAATTTCATCGGACCTAGTCCCATGTTTGGATTTAACAAAAACAACCTAAAACAAAAAGTAAAATACTGGGCCAAAACTCTATTAAATCAACGTAGAGGGTCTTAGACACTCCAAAAAGTTCCAAAGTTTCAACGCTAAAAGAGCTAACATGGCGCTCACGTTAAACAAAAAGAGCATTCGCACTCTCACAGGCGCCCTCACGGGTCACTTCACCTGCAACAAACACTTACATAAATTAGGCATAACTAACACCAGGACCTGCAGATTTTTCTGCGAAGATGAGGAGTCTATAGAACATCTCATCATCGAATGTCCGGGGTTGATGCATAGAAGGAAACGGTTTTTAAACAAGTTCATGCTCACAGATGAGGACCTTCAATCACTCCCTCAGAAGGAGCTGGTACAATTCATAAGCATACTTAACAGTCAATAGACAGCATAGGGTGCACAATAGATCAATATGGTCGCAGTGCTAAAGGCCCATACCTTAACCCTTTACTACCATTAACCAAACCATTAAGGTCACATTCTTGCCTAACCAGACAGCTACTTCCTTAATGAGTGGAATTTCAGTGTGAAATACGCTACAGTGATTTGGAAGACGAGCCGAAACGTTTACTTTTGCCTTCTTACAGTAGGCACCAAAGCCAACTTTATTGTCATAGAAAGAAGTGAGGAATACATTTTTTAATCGTCATAAGGTACATTCGGAGCTCAGTTTGTCAAGTTTTGAAAATTCGTGTTTTTAGTTTTTAATTTCAATTATTTTTTTTTTATAAAAAAAGTGGTCACTATATAATAAATAACCTGTTTAAAACTTTATTTAATAAATTGATACAAAATTAGCGAATTTTCATAAAAGTTTCATAAATTTTAATCAGAACTGAAAAAAGGGGGTACGTTGTTTGATTTATATATTTATTTATATAAAACAAGCGCAAATATATATCTTGACTTGCAAATAACCATAAAAACGCAACAGTCAAATGTATATTCTATCATAATTAAAAATGCTACCAGGTCACTTACATTCAATTACGTAGCGCCTCAATATAAACAAACTTATGAAAAAAGAATAAAAAATCAAGAAATCAATAACCAAGAAAACATTAAAAAAATAAATAAATTTTATATAAGAAAATCAGATACATTCTGTCAAAAAAGTACCGGGAACTGTTCAATAAAACGCAAAATAATTGTTTGGTGTCCGTGGAGTGGCAATTTTTGGGAAAAGGCAAAATCCGGTGAATACGATGGTTGGTCGATGATAGTTGTCGAGTTTTTGATCAAAAAAGTGTTCACAATATGAGCCTTGTGAGACGGTGCGTTATCATGGTGCAAGATCCATGAGTTTTCTTTCCACAAATTGGGTCGTTTCCTACGCACATTCTCACTTAAACGTCGCATAGCGTCCAAATAATATTCTTTATTTACCGTATAACCATTTGGAATGAACTTCGAGTGCACAACACCATGATAATCAAAGAAAACGAGTATCGTGACTTTCACTTTTGACCGACTTTGACATAGTTTTTTAGTTTCGGCTCATGTGGATAGCGCCATTCAGCCGCCTGTTGACTGGTTTACATGTCAAACCCATATACCTATGTTTCATCACCTGCTATGATGCGCTGGATAAACATTAGGTCCGAATTCAATTGCTCAAGCATATCTTCAGCGACCTTCTTCCGATGAATTTTTTTAAAGAAATTCAACTCTCTTGGAACGAGTCGAGCAGCCGTGCGTCTCCTGCCCAATTGATGGAGTAAAATGTTGCGAATTGATTCGTAAGACACGCTAATGTCACGAGCTACTTCTCTAAAACTTTAATGATGGTTTTTTAGAACCATTCCCTTTGACTTCGGCACACGAAATCGCGTCCAAAACACAAAATTTAAGACAAATTCTTTGTTCGACATTTTTATCCATAGTGAAAATCGCAGAGCACATCTGAGGTTGACTGATATAATTAAATGCCAAAAACAAGCTAATTGACAGATCTGGTTCAAACTCTGCGACACTATAGAGGACAGTTGTACCAACATTCCAGCAGAAAAAAATTTGGATATTTGTTATACCCTATACAGGTATGAACGCTTTTTAAATGAACGATTCCCCATATTTTTTTGACAGAATGCACATTACAGCCCGTCTTTGGTGCACTCGAACTCGTGGTACTATTATTTTGAGCACAGATGTAGGCAGTTGCGTATGTACTAGTGCATCTCATAAAGAAACCATATTTGTACAAATGTTTGTGCATACAAAAAACGTCGTAATACGGACCGGCTTTGTATGCTGAATGATCATAAAAACAAAGAAACGAACGGGTCATAGTTCAGCGCATTACGCTTTCAAAAAGGGCGACACTAAATTAGGCTACTCGTTAACAACTTCGAAGTTGTAAATTAAGAAAATCCTACACAGACACAAACGCACGTGGATGAGCTGCATTTTATAAAAATAAACTTATAAAGTCAAATGAAGCTATAAATAGAAATGCGAAGTTGTAAAGAGAGGGAAATAAGTAGATATTTAAACTACTTTGAATGGCATATACAATTTGTTGATTGAGTAAATAAATATTAGCTTGAAGAAAAATAAATCTATTATTTCCTCGATAGATGGCAGTAGTGGTTGATAGCGTCTGAAGTATCGTTCAAACAACCGAATCCCTCACCCATGTGGGGTATAATGGGACAGGTGTCTGGGAATCACGGAAGCGCTAGACAAGAATGCAAATATTTTTCAAGCGAAAGTCTGTGCAGTAGAGAGATGCGTTCACCTTAACCTTGAATAAGCCTTACAAAGTGGCACAAGATTAAACACTAAATTTTATTTTTAAGTAACTTTTTTATTAAATAAAAAAAAAATATTTCTGGTGCTGAAAATTTTTATTTTAACCGTTTCGCGCTCTATTGCTTGTTTGTTCTCACACCCAACATAGCTTTCCAGAAACATCTTTAAAAAAAGGAATAACGCCGCAAAGTCAAGTTTAAACTTCACATGGAATCACTTTTTTGAAAAGAAGGAAATAAAATTAAGTGTGAAATGAAAGATGGTAATCGGTCGGAGAATACGGCAGATGCTCAAGAACCTCCCATTCGAACTATTTGAGTGCGGCTTTGACGATTTGTGCTACATGAGGCCTGGCGTTGTCGACTTCAATCAGGTCCTTTCAGTCGAATGAAAGGGGTATCATTTACGCGGTGTAGATGGACAATGTAGAGCTCCTCGTTGACC
>JAYXIM010032148.1:0-11581 GCA_037575425.1 Anastrepha fraterculus
AGCAGGTAATATTCTTTATTGACCGTTTTACTCTGTGGCAAGCACTCATGATGCACAACGCCCCTGCAATCGAAGAAAACGGTAAGCAACACTTTTACATTCGACCGAACTTGGCGCGCTTTTTTCGGTCTTGGTTCGTGCGGCAGCTTCCATTGAGATGATTGAGTTTGGGTTTCCACGCCATAACCATAAACCAACGATTCGTTATCAGTTATGACCCTCTAGAGCAAATTTGGGTCGTCGCGGACAGAGTCCAGCGTCTTATTAGCAATGTTCATGCGATGCTGCTTTTGGTAGAAATTGAGCAGTTTTGGTACGAAATTTGCGGCGACCCGTCTCATGCTGAAATCATTGAAAAATATCGAATGGCACGAGCCAATCGATATGTCTAGATCCTCAGCAACTTCTCTAACGGTGATTCGACGATTGGCCAATACCATTTTCTTCGCTTCATAAATTTTTTCATCTGCTGTTAAAGTGCTTGGGCGTCCGGCACCCTTTTCGTCGTTCACATCTTCTCGGCCTTCTGATAACATTTAGTACCACCGATAAACGTTGCTTTGGTTCAAAGTAGCTTCTCCGTATGACACAGTCAACATTCGAAATGCATCCGCGCACTTAATTTCGTTTTTCACACAAAATTTGATACAGGTTCTTTGATCCATCTTTTTGAATAGGTAAAAATCGAAGACGAGCCGAAACACGTGCAAGCAAAGCAGCTGTAAACAATTAACTGAACATTCAAAATGGTCGAACTCGACGGCGAGCGAGAGCGAACGAAATCAGTACCAACATATCGCCACAAAAAAATCGAAATTCGAATATACGTAAACTGCGAAAATTCAAAATTCGCGATACTTTTTGAACACAACTCAGCAGCATGCTTTCATCTGACCATATTTTGTATAGAAGCTGATGCATGCACCTTACCAGCTCCTCGCTCGCCGCCCTGTTTGAATAGCTCAGCCGACAATCCGTCGGCTCCTAAAGTTTATCTGCTGTAAATCCACTGTAGAATATAAAAATCAAACAAAATTTTCTTTGCATCTGCTTTTATTTTAGACAAAATTCTTCGCATAAAAGTACTGCTTACGATTAGAAGACTTTTACGGAAAAAAACTCTAACACTGCTGTCAAATATTTTTGAATTGTGCACTCGTCAATTTACAATATCGTAGAAGTAGAGTAGTTACAAAAGTTCTTTTCATAAGTTGAATGCTAAATATTACTAAATATACATAAATGTACTTACAAAACCTAAAACGCAAAAATCGTTTAAATCCACTATGACTATTTCTAATATGATTTTGTTATGTGATTTCGACTTAAAAAGTAAGTAAATGAAAAAGATTTTAAGCGATGGATTGCATAGCATCGAATGCTGTCATTATTTACGTTACAATCACAAGTTGCACGTAAGTCGTTGTAAGTAGAGATTACGTATTATCGTTGAAAATTTGAACTTACTGGCAACGTGCTTTTATGGCACACAGGCAAGTGCAAGGGCATTTCAAAAACGCAAATTTCAATATTTATTAACTTTACAGTATTACAAGTAGGTATTTTCTTTTTTCGGTTCAGAAATTGCAGCAGGTTGCGCATATCGTCCAAAAGGGTCTAAACCCATGTGGAGGAATCAGTTGTTGAAATGACGGCATTTTAGGGGTTTGTTGGCAAATAAATATTTTAGATTAATTTAATCTAACTTTTCATTGCTGTTACAAAGGCTGGTTATTTAAGCTACTCTAAACTGACGTCATGCAAAATTACCCGAGAAAAGCTTGAATGTGGGTCACACTCTGCCATATAAGTTCTGCAACAATGTCAATGCCAGTGAAATGTTGGCAATCTGATTGTCATCTCTAGCTAATCAAGCACAGTATAAATAACTACGGAGCGGAAATGGAAGAGGGTAAATAATTTTTTATTTCATAAATACTACATTGAAGCATAATATTTATTTACATTAAATTCAATTAAATTGATATTTATTTATTCATTATTCATAGCGTAAAACTAAGTTCAAATGAAAAGAGAAATGGTCCATGTTTCCACTACAAGCTCTGCGCGTGAAATAATGCGGCTGCTAATCAGCTGAGGTCATCAAATGTCGCAATGTTATTGTAATTATTGAGTGCAGCGAACAAAACTTATATTGAGTTTTTTGGACTTGCATTTGCACTTGCACGTGTGCGCAGGGGTTCAGTATTCGTATTTATTAAGCCTCATTCGGAATTGACGAAAAATTTGTTACAGGAAATCAAAACATTTTCCTTAAAAGTGCCAATATAAATAAGTAGTTCAATAAGTGACTTCAAAAGTATAGATATATTTATATTGTTAAGCCATTGAATCATCATGCCAAAAAGTTGCAGTTCAGCAGTTGTCTTTTAACAATAATTTGAAACTAAAATTCAGCTGATGAATGTAACGTAGTATATCCTAATCCAAATTATTCAAAAGTGAATATCTACGTTAACTAAATGTATCTACATACGTATTAGATGAACCCACAACTTATAAACTTAAAAAAAAGAAAAGCAATTTAAAATAAAATAAAAAATAAAATTACACTTAAATGTTTGCTATAGATTTCTACAGCGTTTAACTTAATTATTATGAGTCGAAATATTGTCGTTGGATATTACGAGCTTGATGTGCGATATATTTTATTTTGACGAAGACGGAAACAATTAATTCGAATTATTTACATAAGTAGTGTTTTCAAGTAGGGTTTCATCAGAGTAATTAAAAAGTTATTACCACCAAAATCAATTAATTTAAGAATTTTCCTATTTCTAGGCAACTTTTTTCTGTTCAGTAAAGTTATGGCTACGAAAGTGAGCTAAACAAACCCTCTCTCTGCATTCCTCTCGCACTCACAGTCACGTGACACATACACACTCTATTACTTAAATAATTACTTAGAAACTAAATACTCGCAGTCATTCATTACGTCGCCGTAGAGGGGCTTTCTAATGCAGATGTAGTTGTTGTTGGTATTGTTTCTGCGTCACTTATATTAACGCCTAGTGAGGAGGTCGCAGAATCAGCATTTGAAGTGTATGTGCTTTTCATGGAGGCATCTATACTGGCATTTGAATTGCTCGGCGTAGGTGTACAAAGATCTTCTTCCTTAACTTGGGTTTCAGTGGTTTTCACAGGCGTTGTCGCTGTTGCGGCAACTTCGGTCTGTTCGATTTTTATTTCCTCTTTCTTTATCACTACCGGATCTAATGGTAGCTCATCAACTACAGCATCAATGTTAAGCTCATCACAGGGTGTTATAAAATCAGTACTGCCGCCACGACTACGTATACTAATTTGCGAACCACCGCCGCCATTGCCTTTGAAAAGTACACTACCATCAAAGCGTACAATGTTGCCACGGCCATTGTTATCTACTTGGTCCCCGCCGGTGTGCGATTCGGAGGCGGGGGTATGCGGTGTGCTCCTTGAACGATGTGCATGATGTTGCCGTATGGCCAATGACAAATCAACCTCGATATCTGAGTCCATCTCATTTTCGGAGAGCGACAACGAAGTGCCGGTGCGCTTGATTTTGATCTACAGGAGAAGGAATAGTTTTACATTTTTCTTGTGTGTAAATTAACTTACAAATTAATTGCCCTTCCTATGTAGGCAACTCGACTTACCCGCTTGTATGTGGAGGGCTCTGAAATATAGCCGTCGTAGTCTTCGTCTTCGCTAAACAGATAACCTTGTTGGAATTGTTCATTGCTAATGTATGTCTCGGGTAATTTGCAAACGATATGCGCCAAATCGATGAATGTATAATCGCTTAACGAGGTATGATTCTCCTTTTTTAAAGGCTCCTTGTTGAACCACTGATTAAAGCGTCCCAAACGTCCGGTCTTGGCCATGGAATCGAAGTAGTTTTTGCCATAAACGTAACCCACATCGCGTATTTCATCGAAACTGCCGAAGGCGAGCGTTTTGTATTTATCAATTGGTGGGCGAATGTATTCGCAGTAGTCAGAATTTTTCACTTCCTAAAATGAAATAAAAGTGAGATTACAAATTACAAATTTTCTAAAATTGCCAGTCGTGACGCAGAAAGCCATCAAGTCGTCACTTGGTCGACATTCGTTGAGCATAGGATTGCAAGGCTACATAAAATGTTGGGCGACATCACTGGTATCATGACCTCCAACCAAATTATATAATTGACAGTAGCGACTCAGCCCAAAAAAAAAAAAATCTTTAAAATATTCATAGATGCACATATAGTACTTATGTTTGCATTTAAATATAAAATAAAAACAGAGGAGATTCAAAAATACTCTAAAATTTTACAACAAAAATTATTACACATTTTTGTATCCTTCCCTGATAAAAAGTAAGGCCATTAAATAACGAGGCTGGTGTATTAGCTTCAACAAACACTTCTTATCTATCCCTGCAAAGCACTTTGCCAATTTTCAATTGTTCGAATGATGTAATACAGGGATACGGCGCTTGGCTAGATGAGGACAGACAATGAGGAATGAGCCAGTCCACTACCTTACTAAAGAATTCAAGACTTGTCCTTCCACAATTCACGGTGCTAAGCAAGAACGTGAAGGTAGATTAGTTTTGATTAATAGTTTGACCTTCGACAACCCACTAAAGCTAGACAATCTGTCTGTCATCTTGAAAACACTCAAATTACTATGAAGGAGGTGATAAAAATTCATTTAAGTACGATTCTATACACTTCCTTCAATAAATTAAAGGTAATGATAATAATGAACTGCGTTGAGCAGTCGACTTGCAGTTGGGGTTAGAAGTATAGTAGAATAGTACGAGTAGAATGGCTTTTCCTTGTTGTTTTTATTGTAGCAGTGCACTAGGTCCTGCCAGTACGGTGTAGTTACTGATCGTTATCGTCCAACTCATCTCATGGTAGGCCCAGGAAGCGTGGTGTTTCGGCAGGTTGGCATGTGGAAGCGGGGTGTTAGGTGATTGGGTTCGAGAAGGCATGTGTTTAGGTGGTTAGTATCGTTCGGTGTGTCTTCACATGCTGGATATATATATTGAATATATCGGGGTTGATTACGGATAAGTTTAACCCACTACAATATTAAAATCATAATTAATATTGATATCTCTGGAGCTTTCTCCACTGCCAATCGCTAGGGCCAGGCGACCAGATGGGTGCATCATAATTCCGTACCGGCCGGCCAACCGTGTTGGTCACTTTTAATAGATTCTTCGTCTTGATTGTTGCACTTAGATTTTTTCCAACGAAATCAAAAAACAATTCTAGAGCTAACACAGGCTATGACCAATGCTGATAGGATACCAGGTTGCGCCCTCCGAATTCGCTGTGTCGTCAGAGCCCATGAATAAACAAACAAAAGGGAGGGGAATCAGTTGTTTGTGAAGAGCAAGAGTAGGCGAAGGCAATGGAAACAACCAAGCACAAGAAATTATAGACACACACACACTTTCTTTCCACGGCGTCTTCCTCATACAAACGCAAAAAAACTGCATTTAGAGGCATGATACTAATTTGTGTTTTCACAATTTAACACGCGGTACTGCGTTTTCATTAGTTTGTTTAGTTTAAACCTCACACAAATCATAACATTACCATACCATCCACTGAATTTTCACAGACATGCAATTCCTCCTCCTTTTGCTTGTTTTGTTCGTTTGTGTTGTATTGGTAACGGACCTGACGTCAGACTTGTCAAAATCGAAAAATAAAGTAATTGTTGAGACGCCGGCGGTCACTGGCGTTTACTGGCGTTTATCGAATATGTGCTTGCATTCAAGTACGAGTATAAAAGTACAAGTACTTTATAAGTTAAATATGACTCCAGAGTGTGAACAACGTCGTCCTTTATAACAATACGAGTATACCGGTTCGGGCATTGATTTAATGAATTTTTATTATTTGTTTCAAGATTCCCTCGATATAAGCATTTAATAAGTGTGATTTCTTGATTTCTAAAATTTGGCAGCCGGAGGCAATTTATTTTATCTTCAGATCCTTCCTATTAAAATTATTCGTAAATTAAAAAATTAGCTTCATTCCACCACTAACTAAACATCAGTTGAGAGCTCCGTGAAATTCCAGCGTTATGGCGTTAACTCAAACAGCTTAATTTTGTTTACATATGATGTCTGCTGATAAGAGTTGGCTAGCAGAGCTTGAAATCCAATGTAGAATCTGTCTTGCCAACAAGTGCTATTTTGGACTAAGTAGGCAACTGAGTAGTAAAGTCCTCTCTAGACCAACAAAACTAACACTCTACAAGGCTCTCATCGTACCCGTCCTAACGTATGGCGCAGAAGCGTGGACGATGACAACATCCGATGAGGCGACGCTTGGAGTGTTTGAGAGAAAGATTCTGAGCAAGATATTCGGGCCTTTCGCATGAAAAATTCCACAAATTGTATTATAAACTCAATATATTACGAGGGTCGTTTGAAAAGTCCTAGCCAAACTAAAACTTCTTAATTGTTTGGGGTAAACATTTTTTATTTTTCGACGTAGTTTCCTTTTTAGTCTTATACACTTCGTTCAACGCTGTTCTAGTTTGTTGATCGCTGTTCTATATGTTAACGAATAATAGGATTTATTAAAATTTTAAAAATAGCCATTCGTTTTTGGTATCCTCTCCTTAAAATTGGGAAACAAATAATAGCCCGAGGAATCCGAGGGAGCCAAGTCTCCAGAAAGGGGGGATGTTAAACGAGTTGGAAGCCCATTCCCATTAATTTTGAGACCACAACTATTGCGGCGTGAGCTGGTGCGTTGTCGTGATGGAAAAAGAAAATCACTCGACTCCCTCGATTCAAACGAATGCCAAAAACAAAGAAGAAAACGATAAGCCTGAAACTAAACATAAACTCGATAAGCGCCAGTAGTGCGATCTCTCTGACTTTGCACGGACTTTTCAAACGACCCTCGTAGCATATATATAATATTATATTATATATTGAATATAATGAAATATAGCGATTTATGATACTTTCATTTGTTTTGCACAAATTCAAGTGTTCGTACTTGCGTACAACTCATTTCAACTTGCCCTAATTTTTTGTAGAGGGTAGAAAGTGCTACACATTCACCTGGGCAGAGCATAACAGTTTGAGGATAGAAAGTAAAAATGTGAAAGCTCTGGAGCAGTGCAGAATGAATGCGACATTATTGTGAGAAAAGAAAGTACCATTAGTTAGCACCATTTCAAAAGAGACTTTACGAGCTTTGATAAAACAATAAAGGCTTGAGGGCTTGGAAGTTTAAATATGACTTTTAATTATAGCTAAGCTTAAACTGCAGTGAAGGTTCGGTGGAATAGGCTAACCACAACAGGTTTTTTTATTTTAAGCTTATAATTTTTTCTTCTCAAGCATTTTAAATAAACAAAAATGTTTATGCCGGCTCCTGTTTTATTAGGAATGGCGAACTTGTGTTTTTTGTTACGTAGTTGTTTTTCAAAAGCAGCAATCATAACCTCAATCATATCAATGCTCCAGTTTTTAGAAAATGTGGGCTATTAGGAGCGAGCTTTTTTATTTCAATTTGAAAATTTAAAAATTCTCCACAGCTAAACTTGCATAGTAAAGCAGCTCTACCTCAGTTCAAATTGTACTCACCTCGAGTTGGCGTACACACGAAACATACGCTAAACGAGATTGTATGTCGGGCAAGTCAGGCACCTTCACTGGTGTTGTGAAGGGATTCCATTTCTTGTACAGCAACCACCAACCAGATAAGTCATCGCCATAATTCGTCAAGTCCATGTCATCCTGAGAGCCCACATCGATTGCAATAATATGTGCAGCGCCCAAATTATGCATTACGTCAGCTATAACATATAAGTTACCATTAGAAATATACAAACAATGTTATCAGGCTTCAAAAAAATAACTACGCAAAATTTCATTCATTCACCCAAAGAAAAAAAAATGTTTTCAATAGCAAAAGCCAATATTTTTACAGAAAAAAATGCAGAGGGGAAATTTTATTTTAAATACTATCTCACTTTTATTGTTTTCTAACGTCGTTTATATTCATATAGCCAATTCGGGTACAGAGGACTAAAAGAGAAAATATGCAGAGTGAATACCCAGCTGCAACAACTACAAGTACAGCTACACTGAAAAACTTATAGTTAAAAATATACTATTTCATACAAAACTAAAAAAATATGAAAACTTAAGGCATGCAAAAAGAGAGAAACAAAAAACAATCGCATTGAGAGTGCAAAAGTGCGGGTGTTAAACTAGGCCATAGGCAACTAATACATACAAACGTATTCACAACTAAATACAACTATCGTTAAATTGGTAAGTGGTTGGTCTTAAAATAGTGAGGGGAGCAGAGCTTACTAATATTGTGGTAGGAGTAGAACTATGCATTAGTAATGGTGGAATAGTTGTGGTTCATTACCTGGCACATTATTGGTGTAACAACCATCGAGTAGTAAATGACCGTCTCTATAATCGCAAAACGGTGGAAAGACGCCCGCTATGGACATGCTTGCACGCACATAGCGCCATAAACATCCTTCAAAGTTGGTCGATGGTGGTGGTGGTGGTGGTGGTGAAGAGGGTGTGACGATAGTGAAAACAAATTTAGGGCCGGCACACACGTCGCATGGCATTCGCGCAGGTATAGTGATTTTACATTTTTTGTTTTCGTTTATTGGTTTGTTCAACACAAGAGTTTTTTTGTAAATAAAAACATATGAAAAAAAGAATATAAAGAAAAGAGGTTTACATCAATAAATGTTTGTTGATAGCAAAACACGAAAAAGTTGTAGTTGGTGGTGCGCAGCGCTTTGCTTGGAATGGTGGCAGGCATGAGAAGTGTATATGAGGCATGAAACTTTTTCAAAGTGTTGCAACATTTATTACCAAAAAAATATCTATACAACTGCAACTAACAATTGGTAGAAATATAAAAGGTGGCCCAAAACTGACGCCTAGATATCAGTTAGTGAATAATTCCTAGGCGGTACCTTTTTTGTATGTCTCTTTTGAAATTAGTTACGTAGACAGATGTACAGTTTTACACAATGCAACAAGGCGTTGAAATTATTGAAACTTATTATGCAAATGGTCGGTCTTGAAAAAAAACATATCGCAAAATACGTAATTGTTTGGTGAAAATAATCGTCCGAATGTGTCGACAATTCAAAAGTTGTGGTGAACAAATTTCAATAAATTGGTTCTGTCGATATCTCGACGTTCCCAATCTGCCTGGCGGATTTTACAAGGTGAAGTCCAAAATAAACAAGACTGGCGTCATAAAAATGTTTTTGATGGCGCGATCTTCTTAATGAGTTAGTGCGTTGGAAGTTACATACCAGCTGACTTCCAGTGAAAGCTTGGTGACATTTTGTTCAGTGGAATCGAAGTTATTGCGTCAAAAGTGTCTGTATGTTTGTGTCATCAGTGAATGATTTATCGCATTTTAACTGATCATTTGCGCTTACGAAAGGTCTGTACCCGTTTCACTCCGCACAAGTTAACTGAGGATCAAAAATTGCTCAGAATTCAACATTCCAAAGACCTCATTAAAGAGACAAGAAAAAACGAGAGCTTCCTTTACAACATTGTAACTGGTGTAACTGAAACTAAGCGTCAAAGTGCCGAATGGAAGGCTCCAGACGAGCCTCCACCCAAAAAATCGCGTTTGGAGAAGTCAAAAATCAAGGCGATACTCATTTATTTTTACGATTCCAAGGGAAATTGTCCACAAGGAGTTCGTGCCAACGAGCCACACCGCCAATTCAATTCTCTATTTTGGCGTTTTGGAGCGTTTGTTCCATGGCATTCGTCGAATTCGCCCTGAATACCGCGAAGGATGATAATGCACCATCTCATCGATCCACTCTTGAGACTGATTTTTTGACTAGAAATCGCATTTTAACCATCAATCACTCTCCGTATTCACCTGATATGGCTCCCTGTCACTTCTACCTATCCGGAAAATTGGATTTCAGGAAAACATTTCACGTCCGTAGAGTCCATCCGAAAGGCTTATACCAACATCCTGAAGGACATTCCAGTCAATGACCTGAAACACTCTTTCGAAAAGCTTTTAGACCGCGCAAAACAGCGTATCGAGGCCAGAGGGGACTATTTTGAATAAATAAAGTCGAAGTTATCAGAACAAAGCTCCTGTCGTTTCTATTTTAGCTCAGTCTTGTTTATTTCGGACTTCACCTTGTTCCTATAGACGTGAATTGAATGATGCAATTTCTTACATATAATTATTAAGAGCCGTATTTTGAATGTAGTGAAACTTTAGAGAATCTAAATTTTTACATATTTTATTTTAAAGCAACAACTAGGCGCGTCTTTTGAAATACCCTTTACTTCAATTTCAAATAGATGACAGTGATTTTAGATAATTACCATTTAAATATTAAAGAAGAGACACAAAAAAATTGTTCTGAATATTACTACATACAGTGTAACACCGCTATAAAGAATTTGAAGAAAATGGACAAATACTTGGTTTCGCTACATTCATAGGTGCATTCATTCATGTGCCTGAATCTGTATTTATTCTTCCAAAATGTAAAAATAATTTTCTAATATAAATAGAATAATGAATAATCGAAAATCTTCTCGAATACTCGATACAGTTGTTGAAATTGATTTCTGAAACGGCATTCACTTTAAGCTGAATCTGTTCTATAAGTTCGATTTAGTGTACCCAGTGCTTTCATTGAGTTTAGATATATTCATATAATTGGCGCTCACTCCTTTATTGGGTGTTTTGACAGAGCTCCTCCTCCTATTTGTGGTGTGCGTGTTGATGTTTTTACAAAAAATGGAGTGACCTACAGTTTTAGGCCGCCTCCGAACGACAGATGGTTTTCTGTGAGGGTCGAGCGTTATAAGAAAAACGTTTTCTATTATTTGATCTTTCATGCCAGAAGATTCAAACCGGGGCACTCTCGAATGGTAGTCACGCACCAATCTATTCGGCTATGGCGTCCGCCTCTTGAGTTTATATGTAGCTAAAATAATAATTAAATTACGCCGAGATAAATCAGCAGCAGTTGTGGAACTACTTGTATATGAATTGAATTCTTCGCAAAATGGTCATGAATGTTGTGCACATTACCGTAATGCAGAAACCAAGAGTGGTCTCGCCGGAAATTTGGACTTTAATGCAAACAATTTTTATTTCGCCTCCGTTTTTTACCTTGGTCGAAATGGTACTGAATAATATTATATTATATACTGAAATCCAGGCAAGGCAAAACGGCCTTCATTTTGGAAAGCTATAACAAACATTTTTTAGTGAACATTTCGCTCACACACATACAAAATACAGCTTCTAATAAAGGGACTCTAATGTTCGGCTTTACATTTATTATTAACTCATTACATACCGGTCTTCAAATCAAAATTTTAGTATATTGGTTAAAGAGCTTAACCTTCCCACCCATCCTAAAATGTAGTTATAATGAAACATTTTCGCAGAAGCAAACCTTCTCGGCGAACACAGTAAGCAGTACGCATTTCTTGTGTTATAGTTCATTATATCGAGCTCACACTGTAGTTAGTGATATGAAATAGCAAAAGTTTATCGAGTTATACGGGC
>JAYXIM010032150.1:0-17737 GCA_037575425.1 Anastrepha fraterculus
TCCTACACAGCTGAAACTAACAAGAAACCACAAAAGAAATTGTCTTAACCCAATTGAAAACATGAATTCGGGAACTAAGTCTTAATTCCCGCTTTGAAAACTTCCGCTCTGCATTATTTGTCCCATGACAAATGAATGGAAATCATACAAAATATTAAACTTTTTTCAGTAAAAACAAATTATGATCTTCAAACACACATACTCTTTTCGTAGTTGTTGTCGTTTTCTCGCTATTTACCTGGCAAATTGTTAACATATCCGCCATCCAGCAGAAGATGTCCGTCTTTGGGGTCGCATAATGGCGGCATATAACCGCTGAGCGACATAGATGAACGTATATAACGCCAAAGAGATCCTGTTTAATGTTTAATGTGAGTGTAACGGTATAATGTACATACTTATGTGCGCAAAAATTTAAGATGAATTGCATTTGTTGGTTGGAACGAATGAATGTTTAGGTACTATTGGTTGATACATAAGACGGCGAAGTTTATATACATATGTGTATGTAGGTGTATAAGTATTTATCTAAGCATATGAACTAATAAATTTGCTAAAGAGCGATAGTATTTTTTATCATTCCGTATTGTTTTTTTTTTTGTTTGGTTTTATTGGAGTAAATTAAAATAAACTTAGAATAGAAATTATAAATGAAATACATATATGTATGTACATCACACATAACAACCATGATGTTTTATTACTTGTACTCAATCTAATATTTTCTACCAAATAACAAGTAGTAATTTTAGAAAATAAAACAAAAATAGTGTAACTACATATGTATTTGAAAAAGCAATTTACGTTAAAACACAAAACTAATTATTTTCTAGTTTACGCTAACAACGTATTTTCCTCCCGCGAGAACTCAGTGCTATTAAGAGTTCTGTTTCAGAAATATCAAGAATTTCCATCGATGTAATATTAACTAGAAAAGCTGGCAAATATTTATTTAAGCTTAAAATAAAGAAAAATTATAAATCCCTGTACAAAAAGTCTAACCATATATAACAATTTATATATATATTTTTTTGTATAATTACGGCACTACAGGCTGCGCCCAAAAGCATCATTTAAAAACTGTTAACATTTTCTGTTACGCTAATAAAACTGAGTTAACTCCGTTCTGAAATAGAGTTTAAGAGCTTTGGTACAACAATTTGAGAGACTAAAATGTTAAGCGTAAATAGTAGTTAAAGCTCGGTGGAAATGGGCTAAAACATTCATCTCTAAACTTCACGTGTGTACGTATGTACAGAACTTATAACAATACAGCAAAATGTAAGCCTGCTAATTGTTTACTTTAAATTTTAGCATTTAATTGGTGCATTTCCGGCATTTGCGAATGGTAGCTACACACTAGCACAAAAAGGCCTAAAGGAATCAAATTACATCACCAAGGTAGCCACTTGATAAGATTATTTATTATAAAGATTTGATCCTTAAACGCTCGTTCCATGGCATGTTGTACCTCCTTGCTGGATCTTTTTATATGGTACTTAGATTATTGGTATTGATGTGGGGAGCTTTACAGTTACGAATCTTATATTATATTCTAGCGACTAGAAAGAATTAGTTAAGTCGGCTCGTGGCCAGATTTTTAACGACACTTCCCAACATTTTCAGAGAAAATTTAGACGCGCCTTTATAAACTTTAGGAATCTTGGCAAAATAATTATTCTGCGTAAGAAATTATTACTTAACTGTAACAAATAATAGATTGTGATAGATACAGTTTCCTAATACCAATGAGAAATATTATTTAGCCAGTTATCATTATGGTTTAGCTGTTGGGTTTAACACAGATTTCCCAAATATTTAATATTTAAGCTTTGTAGCTTTTAAGTTTTTATGAAGATAAGGCAAAGAAAATTTGATTTTCGACAATGAATTAACATTCACCTACACAAAAAAGTGGCGCAATATTAATAAACAGTTTGGTTTTTACTGAACAAAAAATAATAATTACTTTTACTAAAGCTTACTTTAAAGCTTTGTAAATAGCTTTTAAATTTTCGAAGATAAGGCCAGGAAAATTTGAATTGCCACAATAAATATATATATTCACCTATACTAAAGGGGGCGCAAAATTAATAAACCGATTTAGTTTTTACTAAACAAAAGACAAACTCCTTGTTGTCTGTATATTGAAGTCAACTAGACATCACAAGTGTCAAATATGATTGACGTACGACGTCATTTGCAAAAATTATAAGTTTTCGGATAGGGTGATTAATTTTGCGCCACCTTGTTTATATAACATTTTATGACAAACAAATTTCATTGCATTTTTTTATAAAAAAAAACATATTTAAAAATGTAAATAAATAAATAAAGGGTTTTTCAATAACAGGTGTTGCAGGTGAATGGATTGCGCTTTTAAGAGATGATTAACGATTTTTTATGGCCGGAATTGGATGGTATTGATACGTGCCACACAAGCAACGAAACCATCGATCTTTTACGGGAAAAGTTTCCAAATCGTCTTATCTCTGGAAGAGGTGATCACAATTGGCCACCGAGATCTTGTGATTTAAACACCTGGCGACTTTTTTCTTTGGGGCCACGTGAAGGTCTACGCCAACACACCAGGGTCGATTCAAGACCTCAAAGATGGAATTCGTGAGACTATCGAGGACATATATATATATATATATATATATATATATATATATATATATATATATATATATATATATATATGTATATATATATATATTTGGCGCGTAAATCCTTTTTGGGTGTTTGGCCGAGCTCCTCCTCCTATTTGTGGTGTGCGTTTTGATGTTGTTCCACAAATGGAGGGACCTACAGTTTCAAGCCGACTCCGAACGGCAGATATTTTTATGAGGAGCTTTTTCATGGCAGAAATACACTCGGAGGTTTGCCATTGTCTGCCGAGGGGCGACCGCTATTAGAAAAATGTTTTTCTTAATTTTTGTGTTTCACCGAGATTCGAACCGACGTTCTCTCTGTGAATTGCGAATGGTAGTCACGCACCAACCCATTCGGCTACGGCGGCCGCCGAGGACATAGGGCATCCAAATTTGCGATTCGGTTATGGAAAATTTCATGAAATGGATATTGTCCACGGTGGTCATTTGCCTGATGTTATTTTCCACTATTAACGGTATACCTTCCTCTTTATAATGAAATAAACATCCGATCATTTATATTAAAAATTAACATTTTTCTTTGAATATCAAAACAACATCTCTTATTAAAAAACCCTTTATTAGAAAATTCATTATATTAAAAAATTATGGCCCACTTCATTAGAAAGCATTACTTTAATACTGCAATCGAAATGATCGAACTTGATTTTTACATTTACTTTGTAGCACGCAAGAAAGTCAAAGCTTTATATGTCCTTTTTTAATTTAAATAATATTTTTAATCGAGCCGCTGTACTAGTATAACAAGAGCAACTCATTTTTATCTGGTTACAACGTGAAAATATGTATGTACGTATGTAAATATGGAAATAAGTTACAATGTGACAAAATAAAAAGATATCACAATGTAAAAATCTCAGAATATGTAGAAAGGACCACTGCACTTAAAACGATTTTTGCCAATGTTTCAGAGTTTCCAAACACAAAGAAATAAAAATATGTTATGAGAATTACAGTAATGTATAGTGATAAACAAAATTTCTAAAAACATTGAAATGTATAATAAAAAATAATGAATAGGTGAAAAATGTCAGCTATGCCTCATTTGTGCTTTTAAAGTCAGTTACGAAACTTTTATAAATTGGCTGTAATTTATATTAGGTATGTATTATGAAATGATAATTTAGGAGGGACGACGCGCACATGTGGGAAGTCATTGTACTTACCATTTGTGTGTATGCGATGGCAGCTTGCGGTAATATCAGTCGTTAGTGTAAAATACGGAATCCATAAATCCTCGATGACAACATCGCCGAATGTCTCGTGAATGGTTTTATTGAATTCTCGTCCAGAGAACATCGATGTAATCGGATAAGTGAGATCAAGCAATTGCAGGAACCATTTTGTCATTTTCTGTAAGTAACATAAATAGAAAAGTAAAAATAAATTACTATTCTAATTAATTTCAGTAGCAACTACACACCTTTGACCATTCACGCGCTTTCTGTGTAACCGTTGTAACATTCCGATCGGAACACCACAGCGCACCCATTAACGCGCCAATGCTAACACCACCCACCATATCTACCGGTATGCCAGCCTCTTGCACGGCTTTCAACATGCCAATATGTGCAGCACCGCGTGCACCGCCACCACCCAAAACCAAACCGATGGAGTTGCCTGTTAGCCAACGTGCCAGGCGCGAACAATCCGAATGCATATTCGGCTCGGACATTAGAACGCGGCTGTACAAATCATTCTAGAAATTATATGATAAAAAGTTGTTTTAATTTAAATGTTTTCCTAAAACTTGCTAGCACTAGAATTTTCACTCACAATGCGATATTGACTCTTACGCGAGAACATGCGCTTTGGACACTGCAGATGATGATGTTTGGTGACCCATGGCCTGACATTCAGCCATTGCAGTGTGTTCTTCGGTTTCGTAGTACTCGATTCGTGATAGAGCAGTACGAGCTCTTTTTGTGTGCGCATTGCAAGACGATCGATTTCACGTTCAAATTTACCGACCGTCGTCGTATGATCTCCAAGTCCCACGATAAGTACAACGTCCGCTTGCCGCAAGCAACGTTGTGTCCAAGCGCTGAGCGATGAGTCACACTGATACAGAGTGATGGTGTTGCGATCTTCTTGTTGTGCTAGCCAAGAGGTCATACGATATTCATTGCTCGGCTCGAATATGTGCATGCCGAGCTGTTTGCGAACCACCTCGGATGTAAGACGCAAAGTGGGGCCTAAAATGAGGGGCATTAAGATTTTAATTAACAAAATTTCGAATTTATCATATAAACTGACGAATATAACTATAAGAATTAACGATCTCACAAATCCGAAATCATTTGAACACAAATCAAATTCTCAGACGAATCACTACACAAACAATATAATAATTAAAAGAACACATTAATCAAATTAATCATACACGCCATTGTGAATGTGTTTGTTTAATGTTTTATCTGGCTACCTAAGGTTTGTGATTTCAATGATTTGTGTTGAATTAATTTCTAATTAACTAACCAATTGCGCATAACGAGTGGTAAAGTTCGTAGGTGAACGCTGTTAACGGCACATCGTCGCTAACCGGCACTAACGCTACAGTAGAGTATTTGTGTGTTACCGGATTCGCCTCAAAGGGTGCAGATGTGCTGTCATGCCGAGTTTGCATGGTGCCCAATATACGGTGACTCAAAAGACTTATCAGCTTTGTCACGACAATCGGATAACGCAATTTTATTGCATTGAAAAGGCCTTCCGGCAATTTGGCAAGCTCTGTATCGCGCACAGCCATCACAGTCGTTGTACGACAAGTCTCCGTTATCATCTCCACCAGTCCCACAAGATCACCTTTGCCGTACTCGCCGATTATTTCTTTTTTGCCACTAGATTGCGTTATCACAGAACGCATACGCCCACTGAGCACGATGTAAGTACTATCACTATTCTCCTCCTGTCGGTAGACGGCACGCCCAGACTCGAGGAAAACCCAATCGAACGCGTAATCGCATTGACGAACCAGAGGCGAGAGACGACGCACTTCACAATTACCGAGATCAAGTACAATGCGGGGACGCTCACGCATTATTCTGGAGAAGACAGAGTGAATAAGAGTTTTAGAAATATATTGGGTAATAATTTACAAAATAGCTTACGCATAAATGCCAGGACGTCGTATGTAAGCTAGTCGAGTTACATATTTTGTTTTTATAGTGTACATGCTTGCCTCGCCAGTAAGTATCGCCAGTCCGCCAACGATTTCCCCTGGGTGCACTGTGTAAATAAACACATCGGGGTTTTCAGTCTTTACTGTACGTGTGACATCCACGTTGCTTTGATACACGTTCAGAGCTCCCGTGAGCACAATCCAAACACAGATATCCTTCAAATACGAGACGAAAAACAACATTTGTAAGCCAATCATCACTCCTAACTAAATGTTAATCACTTACATCCATACTTCCTTCGTTGATCAACGCAATATTCGCCTCCACTTCGTCCAGCTCCACAAATGGATCAATAAATGCGCGATCGTCTTCCGGCAAGCCGAGTTCACGCAAGAAGCTGTCCAATGCATAGCCGCGTAAGCTGGTCAACTCTGCGTTGGCGGCATTCGCCAGCGCTTCCGCGTGTATAAGTGAATAGCGACGAGTTACTAAGTTACCAATGCTGTTTGCTCGTGAATTGGCCAGCGTCGATTGTCCACCACCGGTAGCGCCACCTCCACTATTGGCACCACCATTACCCGCTGGCTGAGCATTTGGCAAGGCAGTTTGCATGCCCGAATGACGTTCTGACTCATGCGCCAAGTCGACCAACATGTCTGGTGGTGGCATAAAATCTGACAATGAGTGCTGTACTGCATCTGGGTGTGTGGAGCGTCGATATAGAGGTGATGTTTTTAAAATTGTGGCACCAGCACTTTTCTTAATACGCATATGGCTTTGCACTAACTCCGAATTGAGACCGAGATATGTGCGCAGTGCCGTGAAGAGCACACGCTGCAAACGCACCATAATCACCTGAATGACGCGTATCATAATGTCGGGATTCTCATTGAACACCTCTTGGAAAGCCTAATGGAAAATGCGCGCATAACAGAGATACATTTAAAAGTGAATTGCAAATGTTTACCTGCATTGGTAGGCGTATAACAACGGATTTTTCTATTGCCTTAGCGGTGACGGTTTTATAGTAGCTCGGACTACCTGACAACACATCGATGAAACTCAATAGCGACGTTACTGATTCACCCGTCTTCACTGTTTTCAACGACAGTGTGCTGCCGTCAGCATTCGAAATAAAAACATGCACCAAACCAGATTGCACAATGAATACGCTGTCATCGGAGTCAGTAATCTTGAAGAGAAAATCGCCTGGCTCCAGCGTCAATACTTCCGTGTGTTTACACAACTTAAGGAAAATCGGTTTTTCAAAGTGTCCAAATATGCGTATGCTTTGGAGCATATAGAGAGCGTCAGGCGGCACTCGATCGCTGCCTTCAGTTGTCTCTTGCAAATACTCGGCCGGTGGCTCTACCGTATTCAGAAGCGTTGGGATGTTTTCACGGCGCAGCTGAAGAATACGCTTCGCAAAACGCATAACTGCCTTCCGTTTGCGTCCCTGTCCACCATACATCTGCCCAGACACGTTCTTCACTTTTCGCAACATTCGACGACCGTAAAAGAGCATCTTGTCGCGTTTGCGGAAACGCAAGCCGGTCATATCGCCGGCGGCGCTAGATGATGCACCGCGTATTTGTGCTTGTAACATCAGCTGTCGTTCTTTATTTTGTTGCCATCGTTTGTAGAAGATGTACCAGCCAATGACGATTAGCGTCAATAACGTGACACATATGTACAAGTAAACCTGAAAACGAGATAAAAAGAAGGGCAAAATAAGAAATAGTGAAAGGTTTAGGCTATGTTACAGTGACTGACTAAATTCGCAGATAATAATGCTACAAGGCACTACTAAAAAATCACAAAAAAGTAAGGTAATTTAAAAATTCATCGATAAGGAAGTAGAAAGCGACATGAAACAATTTAAACAGAGTCGAGACGAGACGAGCCAAGATCGAAAGATCTAGCAATTACTAACTAGTACAGCTGACCCCAAGAGAAACAGGACAAAAGCAAGGAAGAAGAAGAAGATATGTAAGGAAATTTCGCAATCGAACAGTGTGCCTTTAAAGATCTTCCAAGCAGTTAACAAAGCTGGAAACACAAGTTGTTAAAAAGAAGATGTTGAAATTTTTATGCCACCTCCGAACGGTAGATCTTTTTTATGAGATTTTTTATGGCAGAAATATTTTCCCAGAAATAGATATCCATTATTTTTGTGTAAAATTTTTGCGTGATTTGATTATTTCTGTGATTTTATCGACATTTTCTTTAACAGCAAAAATGCCTCAACGGAATGAACGAAACGAAAATGGTACGTAATTAGATGTTACAGGTTCGGCACCATAAACACCATTCACAATTTCTGCGGCTTGGCATTTTCGCCTTTATCAAAGAAAAACTGTAAAATGTACCGAATTTTCTCTTTATTGACTTCCATTGTTAACACCCTGTAACTCACAACTGAATGGAACAAACAAAAAGGAGGAAAAGAATCTTTTTAGTGCGAAATGTAACTTGGCAACGAGCATAAACTTTAAATTGTTTGATCGTTACTTTACCAGATATCGACCACTACAGCCATCTACAGAGAAAATAATGGATTTCTTTTTCCCCCAAACTAATATTAAATAGTAATTGAGGCGGGATCTCAAAAACTGCCTAAAATGAATAATTTTTTACATTTCATGTCAGTTTCCCCTCATGTTGGTTTTAATTGTTTTCGTTTTTGCTCCAGTTTGTTACTGAATTTTTTAGATAAACTTACAAGGGGTGTATTTAAATATTTATGTTGAATTGGAACTGCACCTAAATAGGAAATAATAATAAAAACTTTTGTGATACCGACAAATACATACCATTTCTAAGTAAGAATGTAAGCGATATTAATAATATTGTAGATATGTATAAACATGATAAAGATGCGAACAAAAAAAGTGTACAAGGTGCCGCTTGTTTGTAGTTAGTCTTGCCATAAATTCTGTGACAAACTTTACAAAGCTTACGGCGAGAACAAATTCGCAGAAAAAAGTTCCGTTATTTTTGCTTTTGTTCGTATGCATTGCCTACTTATAAATTATACTCAGTTTCGTGGCAAGTTTCGCTTGTTAATAATGGAGTGGGGAGCTAAAGAAAATCGTATTGCAGTGATTGCACTACAAAAGTGGGGGAAGAGTGCAAGTGAGATATACGAATTGCTGAAAAACTTAATATTTCGAGAATGTTTGATTATCATACGATCAATGGTTTTTCCTAAACGTCTGAAATGGCAGACAGAAGAAGAAGTGGCCTTCCTCGCTTGGTTCGAACCAGTGCAGCCATAAGAGCCATTCGAGAAAGAATTCGTAGAAATTCGCTTAGAAAGCAGAAAACTCATCAGGGAATGCATGGGAAATGAATGTATCGACCAGATCCATGTCAAGACCAATTAGAAATGATCTACACATGAAAGACTTCCGTCGCTCAACTGGTCATCTTTTGATAATGCGCTTGAATAAATTTATACTCGACAGATGCGATCAGCTTCTTCGGTGGCAAGAAGTCAAAGGCTATGAAATATTCTTTTCTGAGAAAATGTTAACTATGCGAAAATCTATGCTAAAACTCCTAAAGACGCGAAAAATGTTGTTCCAAGGGTTCCAGTCTCCGTAATGATTTGGTGGGGAGTGTCTTGTAAGGCCTTACATCCCTTCATTTCTGCGAAAAAGGAATTTGGATGTCTTATTCTCTTTAATGGAGAACGTTGGCATCTTCCAGCAAGATTCCGCTTTAGCCCATAAGGCAAAAGCCACCGCAGAAGTGGCTGAAAAACAATATTCCTGGGTTCACAGCCGCAGAAGATTGGCCGTCTGGAATTCCAGATCTGAATCCATTCTACTAAAGTTTGTGGTCACAGTTGGAGAACATGGTCTATCGAAGACTTGACAGAAATTTGGGGAGTTTCTAACAATCTTTGGTTCGAGCAGCTCGGCTGGAAACTGTGTGTTCTTCAATAATTGAATAGAAAAATGTTCTTCTTAATTTTGGTGTTTCACCGAAATTCGAACCTACGTTCTCTCTGTGAATTCCGAATGGTAATCACGCACCAACCATTCGGCTGCGGCGGCCGAATGATTAAATAAAACTAAATTTATTTAAAAAAACTATTATAATTTCATATCTACATAACGGACTTAGCTTGTAACAGAACTTATGGCAGGACTAAGTATATACGAGGTTTGTTAAACAAAAATAAGGTGAAAGTTCAAATTGCGTGGGCTACGTACATTCGACTTTCGATTATCTTTTTTTATATTGGTACACTCTTCTCGAAGATATGTTAACAGTTTTAGCAATATAGCATATTTAGTTTGTTTGTGAGAGGCATAAATTAGACAAGTGTTTTGCGTGTTCAGCGATTTTCTGCTATCGACTTTTGGCTCTCCTGGACTCTTCTATTGGGACGATGTCATAACCATATACCCATGATTGGTCGGTAATTTTTTGAACAAACCTCGTACATATAGCTAGGCACCCAGTAAGTCAAAAGGTGGTATCTTCATTAAAAGGAGGGGTGAGGTTCACCACACTAGACAGGGTTAGTTGACCCTCCCGCCGGGACTGAAGAGGTGGTCACCGAACGATGTGAGTGGTCGGCATTTGTGAGTAGTTTTTCGAGACCAAAGCCCAAAACAGAGGAGTATAAAGCAAGGGGTGCCGCAGGGTTGTGTCCTTTCACTCGCGATTTAAAGCTTTTATATCTCGAAGCTCCCCCAACCAACACAGGAGTTTCACTGGTCTCCTATGCTGACGATTGTTCGATAATGGCGTCCGGCAATGACATCGACGATTTCTGTTCCAAAGTGAACGATTATCTCTCCAGCCTTTCTAATTTTTTCACTGCGAGGAATCTTCAGCTTTCCCCCAATAAATCCAAAGCGACCCTCTTTACCGCCTGGACGAAGGAGGTCAAACTACAGCTAAAAATGACTACACACCAATGCCGAACGTTAACAACCCCTCTCCTTTTCAGCGCATACAACCGCCATTGCCTCATTTAAAGCAATTGGCCTGCCGGTATTGAGTTATGCTTCGGTCATCTGGTCGCCTGGCACCAGTGATTCTCAATGGACAAAGCTCCAGACCTATCAAAATACTGCTATTAGGACAGCTACTGGATGTTTCCTAATGTCCCCGTTGCAACATCTTCACATTTCTGCTTGGGTGTTACCGCAGGAAGTACACCTGCAGATATTTGCAAAAGCCTGAGCCACCTCCTAGGTGTGGAAGGAGGCATTTTTGCCTCCGACTATAGAGATGCAGGCCCAAACCCGACTGCAATTACTGGAACGGACAGTTTACAGACAAACATTTAACGACATTCATTGGGAGACTCTCACCACCTTCCTAAAATCCCGATTCCCGAATGCCGTTTTCGAAGTCCAATCACCACTCATTGCAGACGAAGATCTTCAGCTGTCTCGTGAGACCCACGTAACTTTGGCTCAATTACGGAATCCAGAATCGATCGCGACATACTTAATATATGTCCGGCATGTGAAGATACACCACACCATACTAACCACCTATTCACATGACCCCTTAAATCCACTCATCTAAAACATCCTCCCTCTGGATCCAACCTGTCGAAACAGCACGCTTCCTGGGCCTGCCGTTAGATAAGTTAGACGATGACACCGCACTGGCAGGGTCTAGTGAACTATTACAACAACAACCTTCATTAACATAAGCAATACAATTTCTACTAATCAAATTCAAAATGGAAACAGTTATCAGTTTTTATCTTGAGACGTACTCCCTGAGATGACAGCCCTTGGTCAGGTCGTACAAATGCCATAGATCATTTAGCTTGCTCAAGATCATATGCCACTGAAACTCAGCTATTCTTTCTACGAGGTGGTGCACAATTAATCACTCTATTGGGAGATTTCTAATTTTTTGCTAATGGCGTCGTATGCCAAACATATTTGGCACTTGTTAATAAGACAGCTGCTGCATGCAAGCAGACAAGCAATGGAGCGCGTAAAGGTCAAAATAAAGATTTTCATAACTCAAAACCATTTGTGTTTGTATTTTGTAAAAAGTTATTCGAAAACAAGATTGAATAATTCATTTTGTGCCACCTTGTATTTTTTCCATATACGTATTTATAAAAATTGCTTCCACGAACATAATTGATACGCAAGTACAACGTCTAAGGCCAATATTACTGGAATGCATTGCTCGCATACAAGTATATGCATGCATAGATATAAACATTTTAAGTCTGGTCTGCATTTTTATTGCCTAATCGTAAGCAAAAAAAGTCTTGAAATGTAGGTTAGTAACTTTTTTAATTAGAATTAGATATTATTTAATCAGGCACCTAAACCCGTCTTTTAGCGCGACTTAATACTGATTATGCCTTTAATCAGACGGGCAAATGGTCTAAGTTTTTTTTTATTGATTTTGAAACTATGGCAATTCCCACAAAATCTACGACTTTCCAGTGCACCCAGTCTTATGTTAACATAAACCAGCGACTCGACGCACACCCACACGAACTAGTCCAAACGAGTAAAATAACATATCTCAGGCGTCTAATTGACCATTCTTCCGTCCCATTTTTGAGAAGATTGGCCCATCGAATGTTTATGCCAGAAAGTTTAATATTGGTATACTCTAACTGGACACATTTAGCAATAAGATATTTTATTTGTAGCGCTCATTATTGATAGTAACATTGGTTTCGTCTACACTTTTGAAATGTAATGACTCTGGCCTGCAAATTACCTAAAACAGTGACTTTTGCGGGATATAATCTGTTTCTTGTTAGTCACATATCCATTAATGACGAAATGAGCATCGTCGTAATGTGGACGAAGTATATGTATATGTATGTAAGTGCGGCACAATTTATCAGAGTACTTATACTGAACTGAAAAACGTAACAGTTAAAAACACAAGTTAACCAAGCCATTTGTTTAACAGATATCACTATCGAAAACGCTATTCGTCTGAAGAGAAAAATCGTTGCCCACGTCACCTACGCTCAGCGTCATGAGTTGCTGTTCTGTTCTCACTGGTAAATATACTTATATGTGCTCGTATATGTATGTATACGAGTAGAGGGCTCGGCACTTGGCACAAAACGTCCAACAGACAGATAGAAGAAAAACATTTGTTAGCGAGTTGGGAGGTGATGATTAACTTGCGTCATTTGATGCAGTGACGGAATTTATGCGAATATCATAAACAACAGCAACAACACCCTGTTGAAAATCAAATAGTTGATAATTGCGCTGAACTAGTGTATTAGGGGACGATACTGGATCTCGCTGTAAAATCATGCAATACTTTAAATTTTCCATGTACTTTTACAGGACTAAGTTGCAGTTCAAAATTGAAAAATATAGTATTTTGCGACCAATAAAACTTCAACAGCTTATTTCTTCTTTTCCAGTTGGAAACACCGAGTGAAGCCAAGTCCTTTTCTACCTGATCTTTCCAGCCCAGAGGAGGTCTTCCTCTTCCTCTGCTACCACCAGCTGGTACCGCATCGAATACTTTGAGAGCCGGAGCGTTTGTTTCCATTCGTACATGACCCAGCCAGCGTAACCGCTGGATCTTTATTCGCTTCGCAACGTCTATGTCGTCGTGAAGCTCATACAGCTCATTGCTTCATAACCTGCGATACTCGCTGTCACCCACGTGCAAAGGTCCAAAAATCTTCCGTAGAATCTTTCTCACAAACACTTCACAGGACGTTTTATCGGATGTTATCATCGTCCACGCTTCTGCGCCATACGATAGGACGGATATGATGAGAACCTTGTAGATTGTTAAATTTGTTCGTCGAGAGAAGATTTTACTACTCAATTGCCTAAAATAGCACTTGTTGGCAAGAGATATTCGTCGTTGGATTTCAAGGCTGACATTGTTATCCGTGTTTATGCTGGTTCCTAGATAAACGAAGTCTCTTACAACCACAAAATCATAACTGTCAACAGTGACGTGGATGCCGATACGTGGGTGCCTGTTTGTTTGATGACAGGAGGTACTTCGTTTTGACCTCGTTCACGACCAGAACCATTCGCTTTGTTTCTTTATACATTTTGGGAAAGGCAGAACCAACAGCGCGATTGTTAAGATCGATGATGTCAATATGTCGAAGTAAGTTGATCAACGCGTCCCTGTGTCGAGCAAGTTTATTATAATTTGGCCACAACTTATATGGCAACGATACAGAGTGTTATTTCACTTTAATCTGCACAATTTTCTATTACAGGTGTATCATTATTAACACCAACTGTCCTCGTTTACATCGATTTTTCACTAGTTCGAAGCCGCTTACAAAATGCATAGTGCGAAACTAACCCTTTAAAAGGTAGCGGCTTTTTATTTTTACTTTTCATTTTTACTGCACGGAAGCTACAGCTGTATACATATCAACACCCGCAGCAATAACAACAAAGCGCCGGTACCACACACTCACTTGGCATTGCCATTGAGAAGAGCGGGTTGTTGGCATAATTATATTTTGTTTACTTCTCAAAATAGTAGGTGGGAGGTGGTGATAGTACTGATGGGGATGGCGATGGCGCAATTATGTCGTGCGGTGGCCGGAGAGCATGCACATTTGTTTGGCTATGACTTGATTTCCGTCTTTTTGAGGCAGTTGCATATGCAGCTGCACTCAATACAAACTGAGGTGCAAGCAACTAGATTTTGTTGTGGTTTTCATTGTATCGGTGATTTATTTTTGTTTATTTGCTTACGTGGGTGTGTAAGTAAATAATTATATAAGTACGTGCATGTGCTGCTTTCAAGCGTAAATTCTGATCGGCGTTGCAGTCGATTTCGATTCGCCTATGTAGCGTGCGAAGTAAACAAGGAATCTGAGAAAAATGCACTTGCCTTGCAGTTTTATTAGTATCAATATTTATATTTGTTGTTTTGCTTAGTTTTCTATGTGTATGTATGTAGTAGTATTGCTTGAATATTGTTTACGTTTTGCGTAACAAGCAAAATAACTTTTTTCTAATATTTAATACTTGTGACAACGCAATTCAATATCGTAAACACATTTGGATGTAGGAGGGCTCACCAGGAAATACAAAGTAATAAAGCTAGAGAAATAGAATGGGTAATATGTTAATGCGAAAAGTTAGTATGAGCAGAAAAGAACAAAAAACCAGTTATTGTTTGTTAAATTGTGCGTTTCGCGTGCAAGTTTGTGGTATGCAAATTGTGTTTTTAAATTAAGTTTTAAGCACAGGGGTTTATAAGAAATTTAATTTCATTAATTAGCTATTGAGTGTAGAAATAAAATCAACGCTGTTTTTTGCTTTCAAAATTTCAAGCCTTATTCTTTACTAATCTTTTTGGCAGTCTACGAAATTCGCATCAAAGAAAGCAGCTCTTTTTTTGAGGCGATTCACGCGTAAACACCATTTTTGGCTACTTTTAACCCTAAAATGACCGATTTACTTTTTTGCTAGAATAATATACATACATATGTACATATTTGTCATTTAAGAACCTATTTAATGCATCAATAATAATAAAAAATGCATTTCGCCATGTTTGAAGTATTATTTAGATGAAAAATTGTGAGGACAACAATGAAAAATAGTAATAAAATACTTCAAAAATTGATTCAATCTTTGAAATTATCAATGCGCTATTGAATTAGAAGTGGTTTGTAATGAAATAAATATGTTTACACGAACTTGCCTGTAAAATTATAGTATTGTCATCACTTGCGAAATTAAACTTAACACTTCACTAATTTTGTATTGTTGATATCATTTCACTTGGCGAAAACAACAAGAAAAAAAAAGCATTTTTTTTATTTACATGAAATATAATTACAAATGTTTATATTAAACAATTAAGACGACTATCAACTATTATTTGCTTGTCGGTTATTATTACGAGAAGACTTAGCACTTCGACCTAAAAGATCTATCGTGCCCCTTTCATGCATTCAGAGCTTTTCTTTGCGCTCAACTTTCTCAATAAATTTTAATATTAATTTTAATTTCACGATGCCAAATCTATTTATCCAAGTGTTTGTCCCATTTATGCATAAGTGATATAATGTGGACTATGCCAGCACATGTTTGGTGGACTCATATTCCTCCCTACAGAACCATCAAGCTCCATTGGAGTACATTCCCAGGTACCATACACTCAGTTGGCATTGCCATTGAGAAGAGCGGGTTGTTGGCATAATTATATTTTGTTAACTTCTCAAAATAGTAGGTGGGAGGTGGTGATAGTATTGATTCGGATGTCGATGGCGCAATTATGTCGTGCTGTGGCCGGACACCATGCATATTTGTTTGGCTATGACGTGAGTTTCGTTTATTCCGTTTATTTTCAACAAGACGGCGCTACGTGCCACACAAGCAACTAAACCATTGATATTTTACGGGAAAAGTTTCCGGACCGTGTTATCTCTCGAAGAGGTGACCACAATTGGCCACCGAGATCTTGTGATTTAACAACTTGTGACTCTTTTCTTTGGGGCCATGTAAAAGAGAAGGCCTACGCCAACACCCCAGGGCCGATTCAAGACCTCAAAGATGGAATTCGTGAGGCTATCGAGGACATAGGGCATCCACTTTGTCCTGTAAGCGTGATAGTGGTGGTCATTTGCCTGATGTTATTTTCAAGTATTAACGGTATACCTTTCTCTTTATAATGAAATAAACATCCGATCATTTATATTAAAAAATAGCATTTTTTTAAATATCAAAATAACACCTCTTATTAAAAAACCCTATATTTTCAATTATTTTAGTATATCTGGTTGTTCTGGTCTAAGATATTCGATTTGTCGCTGTTTCGGATACAATTAGAAGTCATCCGCTGGATTAAAAATTATAATCACGCACAATTTACACCCTTGGCTATAAAGTATACATATGTAAGTGTTGTCAAATGTGAAATTATTAGAAACATTTACAATTTCTACTAAATTTGTCTAAACATCTCTCAAATTTTTGTTTTGATTTTGTGCCGTTTTTTCATGTGAACAATTCTCTGTCTTAAAATTTTATTTTCAAAATGACATCAAGCAAATCAAGTTGCTATATTCGCGCTAGCGCGGTAAAATGAAAATTGAGTTGTCAAACTTCGAAATGACAGTTTATTAAGAATGTTAGGACAGTGATGGCAAGAACTTCGGTGAGACAAATACATATGTTTGAACAGTGAAATTCACGGTCTCCACCTAACAATTCTGTTTTAACAGAGCTTTTTTAACATAATCTATAGAAGGTGTAAATGTGGGGTAATGTTTCAAACTCAAAACTTAACAGAAAAAAATTGAACTAATTGGTGTTAAGTGCGTTTGCTGTTTGTTGAATATACCACTTTGATCAAAAAGTTCCCGGAATAAATTCAAAAAATTCAACATACAAGTTTATTCCTCAAAACTGATTTGATAAAGTATTCCCCATCAACTGCAACGTACTTATGCCAGCGTTTGGCCCAACTTTTGAAAAATGTCTGCAACTCTTTTTTCGGTATAGCCATCAGAGCCGTCTCCAATTTTTTCATCGCTTCCTTTCGGCTGTTAAAATGCGACGCGTTACGCGTAGTGGTTTTTTGACTCGACCAAACAGAAACAAATCGCAGGAAGCCATATTAGGTGCGTTAGGTGGCTGTTGGACGGTTTAGTTCCGTTCTTGGTAAAAAATTCACAGACAATGATGGCACTTATCATGGTGCAAAATCCACGAGTTGTTTTCCCACAAATTCTTTATTTTCGCCGAATTGCTTCACGCAAACGTCTCATAACGCCCAAATAATAGTCCTTATTAGCTGTCTGACTTTCTGACCGTTTAATCTATAAAAACCGTAAGCATCGCTTTCTTGTTGACTGAAAACGACGTGGCTTTTTTTGATATTGGTTTACTCGGATCTTTCCACTCATTCGCCTCATGTCTGGTATTGCATAACGTACTCATAATTTGCTGTTATTGATCAACTTTTCTT
>JAYXIM010032151.1:0-12355 GCA_037575425.1 Anastrepha fraterculus
TTTGATTTTTACGAAGAAGTGGAAAAAGGTCTCCGAGATTCTCGGAGAATCCGTTTTTGCAAAGTAAGAAAATGCAGTCTGTAAAACTAAAATTAGAATATCATAAAAAACTCCAAATGGCTGTCAAAGGTGCAAAATAGCAGCTCCAACTTCATTCAATTTGCTGCCTAGATTGGCAATTTGATTGAAGTTGACCATTGAAAAACATCAAAAATGTCGAGCCGTTACGTAATAAATATGCACTTATACAGGGTGGGTCATATAGCGTTTGAACCACCTATTTTTTTGAGAATGGTAACACAAATAACATGTCAAATGTGTTCATAATTTACTTAAAGATTTGACATTTACGAAATGGGACGCTATACTCTTGAACAAAATTGTGAAACATTGAAAACCTATTTCCAAAGTGGTGAGTCTTCATCTTCTTCCGCGGTTACAGTAAATGGCGAGCATTACCGTGACATGCTCAACGAGTTTTTGTTTCCAATTGAAGATGATGACATGGACGACATTTGGTTTCAACAGGACGGTGCAACTTGTCACACTGCCAAAGACTCGAACTTTTGGCTACCGTTTTTGAATTCCGATATCAATTGGCCTCCCCTCGGAGCTGTGATTTAAGCCCGTTGGACTATTTTTTGTGGGGAACCGTTAAGGAGAAATGCTATGCGAACCATCCAGAGACGATTGCTGCTTTAAAACACGAAATCGAAGTTGCCATTCATGAAATTGGAGCCCAAACAATCGAAAATGTGCTTAAAAACTGGGTTGATCAAATGGCCTACTGTAAAGCCAGTCGTGGCAGTCATTTGGTCGATATTATTTTTCATTCATAAATGACAATGTTCAATCTTCAAAATAAAAGAAAAACTTTGAAAAAATATTGATTAGTTTTTTTTTATAGCCGATCCAAAAAGCAAATTTTACATGGCCTATCCGTAATTACATATGTATAAGTTAACATATTAATACACATTGCAGCTATATGGACAGTGTTAAGAGATACTGGCACATTTATGACATTGGACATTTCATTTGCATTTGGGGAAAGTGTGTTTTATAGACGCATACATACATATACATACTTATGCGTACATATAGTATATGCACTCCATCATAATTCCTTATGAGCGACCGTGTGCAATTACATAACAAGTCACAGCAAATCGAAAAATTGTATTAACTGAGAACTGATAAGAAATCGGAGCGACATGTGAGTATCGCCAATTTCAGGGCTCGGTCACATGTACACATACAACACTTTAATTAAGTATGTTCTTATTAATATTTAGTTGCTAAATTGTGAATTTTATATATAAATATTTGGATATAGTTTAAACTAATTTTATCTTAAAAACTTAATGCTAGTATAATATAATTAGTAAACACGGTGGTGTTCGGAAATCATGCATTAAATAATTAAACAGGTAAATAAGTATCATATCTCCGTGAAAAAATATTTCAAGCGCACTGGAAAATATTTAGTTGTTTATAGTACATGCCTACCATATATTGTAATGTGTTTTTACGTATGTATTTGTATACATACAGGGTCTTTCAAGTTCGAGTCTGTTTTTTTTTGGATATAAATTAAACACATACACTCACGGGCAATAAAATAAAGGTGCGACATTTTGACCAGTTTTGACTTTACTTTTGTCTATTTAGTTACAATTTTTTTTATAAAGCTTTAGCACATTATAAATTGTGGAGAAATTATGAGAATTCTGCAAATTTTTACTAAGACTTTAAACTTTTTACACAGAATTTTTAGTAAAATGCTTGGTATGCAGTTTTATAGCTCACACAATTTTAGTATAATAAAGAGCAGGTTATAAGGGGCTACAAAATACTGTTACTTCTTGATTTTTTTTTTGTTTTTGCTACAGAGTCACGCATTTTCTTCCATATAATGTATTTTTTTTTTGTTATCTGTTTTTTTTTTTTGTGTAGAACCATTCATGATATTTATTTTTTAGATAATCCCTTTCATAATTCGGGCACCAATTTTGAGTGACTCGCTGGAGGAATTCGATCGGTCTCAGGTGAATAATTTTAGTAATTCCTCAATCGAAGCTGGTTTATCCACAAAGCATTTAAATCTTACATACCCCCACAAATAAGAGTCCAAAGGTGCGATATCACACGATCTTGGTAGCCAATCTACTGATCCGAGACGAGAGATAAACTGCTGACCGAAACTATAACGCAGTAAATCCATCGTTTCACGGGCTGTATGGCAAGTAGCGCCGTCTTGGTTGAACCAAATGTTGTGGAAATCACGTGCTTCAGTTTCCGGCAACAGGTCATTTATCACGGCGCGATAACGTTAGCCATTCACTGTTTCATAGGCGTCGTCTTTGAAGAAAAATGGGCCGATGAATCCTCTAGCCCATAGGCCGCACCAAACGGTAATTTTCAATGGATGTAATGGCTTCGGGTTGCTATTCAGCCCAAGTATGACAACTGTCGCTTATTGACGTAGCCATTGAGCCGAATATGGGCCTTATAGCTGTACACCATAAGTTGCCCTGAGCACGCGATGAACACTTTTCACAGAGCGTCGTTTTTTGTCAATGTCAAAAAAAATTATGTATTTAGTTTGACAGTAGTCGTGCGTGATCTGTCGAAAAAATCCCTATTGGAAAAAGTACCTCAAATATGATCACTCTTTAATAATGAGTTAAACTTTTAGAAAAAATTAAATTTTATAAATAAAAGTAAAATGGCCAAAACTGGTAAAATTCTCGCCCAATAAAATAATTTCCCTTGTATTTTTAATGGAAATCCATTATCCACTTATTAGCATAGGTATGTAAAAGATCATATACATACATACATACAAATTATGAATGATTAATGATATTTTCCTGATCTTGCCCGTGTCTACGTCAGTACAAGTAGTTGTTATTGTTGTAGAAGCATAAAATATTCGCATAGAAAATAGTTCGAAGGCGTTAAATTGGGCAAAATATTTTGACAATTTTATTGCCCGCCTCAACAGAAACCCAAAAAAATATATATTGCTAAACTAATATCTCAATATTGCAATCCTGACGGTACGGTAAGCGCAATTTCAGCTACATTTTTATCTTCTTCAATACTTTTAGGGGGATTCCCATTCCCCGGCTTAAAAAAATCGATTTATTTTTACCGATTCTTGTTTATTATACTTTCAGAGAACTCTGTGCAAAATTGCATGACACAATTCGTTAAATTTACGAAGTTATGCGTGATCAATGAACTCGGCGTGATCAATGAACTCGGCGCGCTCCATAATACTGAAAATACTGAATATTTGGATGCGTCTTTCTCAAAACAGCATTTTCTATACGGCCGCCATGATATCTCGAGAACTATTCGGTCGATTGCTGTCAAATTTGATACGAATCTCGAAATAATATCTGCCTCTATCATAAACTACGGAAAATAAGATACATGCATGACTTTTTTTTTTATAAAAATCCGAGGAAAAAATGTGCGAAAAAACAAACTTTGTCTTTTAACCATCGCAGTTATATTAATTTTCCAACAAAATTTTTTTAAATAGCTCATACTGAAACTATATTCATAACGAGTAAAATGCCATCTGAATTTTTCCTTTCGGACAACCTGGAGCTGAGTTATCGTGGCGGCCAGCGACCAGAAATTTTCATAGAAATTTCACCTCGAGCGTTGTCAAAGCCACAATTTTCCAGAAAATCGGCCAAAAATTGAAGCTGATTTTATATAATGCATAAAAAATATGGCTATCTATATTTCTATACGACAAGCAATGGATACAAAAATTAAAAAAATCTACCAATATACATATATCCATATGTACATGCAACCAATAAAGCATTTAATTAAACCCATACAAAATTCGAATTTGTTTTACATTGGAAGCACTGCACGTCAAATTAAAATAAGCGTCGCCGAATCATCGAAATTGGCACTTAGCATATAAAAAATAAAAAATGCTAGCTAGGGCTAAAATCTGCCAAGAAAGTCATTATCGCAGTGTGACAGCTGTCAAAGCAAAACTGTGCTAGAAACAAGAAACTCGAACTTGAACGATCCGCTACAGATGTAAGTATGCATGCTCCCGCCATTGGCTTTGTTTTTGTTACATTTTTTGGGAAAGATAAAGAAAACTGGACTTTGAAAACTTAGGCATTTCGAGTTGATATGAATGAGGTTATTGACTTGAAATTTAAAATGTTTAGTCAAAACGGTCTGCTTTTTACAAGCAGCGAAAAGCATCTAAAGTATGAGCACGCTCTGTAGATAGAGAACAAAGGGATACTGAAGTGCTAAACAAGCGCGAAAAAGTGCAAATGTTAATTTATTTATTTTAAACTATTTCAATGCCCTTAAAGTGTGTATTTGAGAAGTATGAACTTATTTTGGGCTTTCCATGTTTGAAAAAGCGGTTTTTTTTTGCTATACCAACACTATATCAACCATCCATATTTTATTAGTAAATATTTAAATGTATTTCGCGTTTAGTGTACCGTTACGTCCCATTGTCGTCAATCAAAATTTCAAGTAAAAAAAAAAATTGTCAAATTTAACCCTTCGATACGACTTCTGCAGGAAATAAGTTTGCACATGAATATTACGACCAAAAACAGAATCTACGAGTATGCACATAAATTAAATGCAAGACTGATGTTAATCTTTACCTAAAGATTTAAGCCGACTCCGAGGACTCTTTATGAGGAGCTTTTTTCATGGCAGAAATACACTCGGAGGTTTGCCATTGCCTGTCGAGGGGCGACCGCTATTTGAAAACCATTAATCATACCATTTGCCGTTCGGAGTCGGTTTAAGGCTGCAGGTATCTCCATTTGTGGAACAACATCAAGACGCACAACACAAATAGGAGGAGACAGAAGTGTATGCGCCAATTATTTATACATACTTTGACATCCCGGCGATTATTATTTTTTTTATTTGTTTTCATTTTGTTGCACACTTGTAATCTTACACTGTGAAATCCGATGAATGATATGTCAGCGCATAAGGTGCGAACAAACAAGCAAACAAACAATAATTTATTCATATTAGATATTTCTAGCCATATTCTTAATAACTCATTTCATGTTACAGTAAACTAAAAAAAAGCACACGCGTGCAAGAAAAAATGCAGCAAAAACTTAAATAGTTTGAGCTTTCCCAGTTTTTGTAGAGTAGGCGATTATTCAAAGGGTTTAAATAAAAAATATATTACTTACCTATATACCACAATGTTTTTTAATTAATAAAAATGCATTCAAATAAAAATAGGTAGGACGTTACTAACAAATTGACATTATTGCTTATCATTCGCAGGGGTAATTGCTTGACAATCCACTGTATGCATGAATGTATTTAAAATGACATGTCGCCGCCGCAGCGGTAAAAGCTGCTATTTCCTTTTAGTAAATTTTTCAATAGAGCGAAAAAATACCATTAAGTAACAACTACACGCTTCCTTAAATTTTTAAAATAACCTTTGTAACCATTTGTATACCTACTCTCTATATTGGCCTTACAAAAAAAATTGTTTTTCGCTATTTCTCAATTTATAAATGGAAAAAGGGTTAGCTAGTTATTTTGAAGCTTTTATCGCAGCGGCGATGATAAGTAACACCGTTGTAACAGCCTTCAACCACCACATTTGTCACCATAGAGGTGGATGACTCATGATAAATGTGTAGAACGAAGCAACAGCTTGCGGCGCTTCCACCGGCAAATTGTAACAAATAAAATATCAAAAAGAATAATA
Source organism: Anastrepha fraterculus (assembly GCA_037575425.1). Classification (NCBI taxonomy): domain Eukaryota; kingdom Metazoa; phylum Arthropoda; class Insecta; order Diptera; family Tephritidae; genus Anastrepha; species Anastrepha fraterculus. Next base: position 5,756 of record JAYXIM010032151.1, read on the forward strand.
TTACCGTGGAAGCTATGAGATAATGAAAAATATCTGACACAGCTGATGTTTTTTTAATATATGTACTATAGATATTCATTTTTTTGATTTTGACTTCTAAACATTTTCACCAACGCGTCTCAAGTAAACTATTATTCTACCTCCTTACGCGGGGTATGGCAAGCAACGTTGTTGTTTAGAAATTTTTAAGACCTAAAACGTGGGTATCATTATTCATAATTTGTTTACACAATTTGTTTTTTATTTCATGCAAAAAAAGTAATCGCAAAACATGCAAGTCACAAACAAAAAGACATTATTAAAACTACAGGTGCTAAAAGGTTTGTGTCTTAAATACAAACAAAGAATTTACGTGTATACAACCTTATGTACATATGTATAACTATATGTTTCTTATACGCAAACGAAATACATGCATATGTCTGTCCCTAATACTGACAGTAAAATACGTTCTGGATATTGCGGCAGGTTAAACCTTTGCCTATCCAGAATCGACTCTGATATAGGTACTCAACAAATGTTCAGCTTATCTAGGAACCGCCCACATCCCCATCTCTTCACTTGCTCCTTCAAATAAACTCATCTACTACACCTGCCCCTCCTACAGCAATATCAACCGTAGCAAGAGCAACAACCACACAAACACTTTAGCCACTAACGGCAAAGGCGAACCTTCAAAACAAATACCGAACCAGCAGAAATTACTAACGACGGAAATAAAATCGAATCATAGTATTTTGTTACAGTAAAAAGTGTTTATCGGATTTTGGCTACTTACGTTAATTTTTATTTCCATTTTCAGCATATTGTACCATGATTCGGAAAACAATAATCCGCAATCATCGTACGATGATTTGATCAAGCTTACAAAATCCATCGCAAAGAAATTCGGGAGACTAACTTGAAGAATATCAGCGCATTTATATAAGCACAATAAATATAATTATGATAAAAAAGAAGATACAAATACACTTTTGGAAATACGCCAGACTATGATATAGTTAAGGGTGTGGGTACGTTGGATTCACCACGGCCCGCAAAGCAATTGGATTAAGTTTCCAGCAAAAGTACAAAAGTTCACACACACGCAGTATTTTGACGCATTCACGTTTCGTTTATATCGGCGTATTTTTTATAAATTCTTAACTTTATCTAACAAAAGTATTTATTTATACTGTTCTTTGCAGTAATCGTTTGAATACTCTTATATTCACATAACTTTTTTGCAAGTATTCTCGGCTTTTTTTATCGCTTTTCACTTCCGCACAACATCCTTGCCAATGGTTGTGCAGGCAATCGTTAAAGGCAGACAACAGCACGCAAATCGCCCATAGGAAAATTGCGTCTAATTTGCTTTAATCTGATCACTTATCAGAAACTAATTTATCTGAATTGCATGTAAATAGAAATAAACATAGGTCTATCTATAATATGCAACCACTATAATTGCGGTTTCTAATTTTTATTTTTTATTTTGTAAGCACACTACGCTGCGATTCTTGAACGATGCTTATCTTTTCTCGCACTTCTACTTATTTCTACTTTTACGAATAAAATTTACTTCTAGTATTTATTCTCTTTCAACCCTTCAAATGTTCACTGACAGCTCAGCCGACAGCTGATTGGATATTATTGCCACTAGCTTCCACAATTTATTTTGGTTTTTACGGAATTGAAGAGGAAAAACTTAATTTCGAAAACTTTCAAAATATATTTTGTGATCGTTCTGTTTAACAATTTATATATAAATTATATGAATAATATATAATTAAAAACTTAGCTATATAATATAAAACTCAGCCCTGCATATTCTCAAAACGCAATATTATGGTACAATCTAAAGGTTATAGCTAAATTAATTGTAAAGTTTTAATTTATTATTAAGATTTAGTGGCAGCCTCAGCATTCTAACAGCTGATCACTTTGTTATTAGGCTTGTTCCCGTACTCAACTAGAAAACACATTACCCCCGAAAACGTTCCTAAATCTAACAATGTGGAGCATGCAGAAAATTTCGCAATCTATACTAATGGCTACTGTATTTTTGGCGAATTTGACAATTGCGTGACGTTTGAGAGATAATATTACATGATTTTATAGATTGCAAATTCTTGCTGGATGCTCAAGTGAACATAACTATTACCTTTGCCTTTCGAACGGGAACAAGCATGTGTGTTATTGTTGATATTTTGCCGGTGACTTTGTTACTATTTGTTTTCTATTAGTATTAAATTCTTTCGTAAATTCGTAAAGGCTTGTGTAGCAATATAATGTTAATTTGAACTTAAGTCTAATTTAATAATTATTCAAACTACTACTTCAAACTGTGTGTATGTTACACGTTTCTAGCAGCTTTTATTTAACAATTTAAATTGCATTTATAACTTGCAAATTCTTTACGCGCCAGCTAAATTAACAATAACTGAAAAGCATGGCTGAATGGAGTGCTGCCAGTAGCAAAAAAAAAACGAAGCAACATAGGAACATAATTTCCACACACTATCTTTTGTTAGAATAATGTGGGAATGGGGGTTTACAACCTCTAAGGTGTATATATTGAGTTCATATACAATATCGACATGATTTTCGAAATACAGTTCAGCTTCACGTAAAACTCCTATGTGCAGCGGAGACGGTGTTGGACTATTAAGGGTTATTTTTTTGAAAGGAGTTTTACACAAAAACACTAAAATTTCCCCCATCTTACTCGACCCTACTGGAAATGCATCCCTGCATCTTCGAAAAACGGTAATTTTTACTTTCATTTTGTTTTACATTTTCGTGTTTTCCATTTACCGTTGCCATTTTAAAACGTGTTGAAAGTTTTGCATATTTACAAGGTTTATTATTACTGTATAAAGATTAAAAATAATAATAATACAAAATGAGTCAAGTGGAAGCAGGTAATTTATTTTTTATAAAACATATAAATTTTCATGTATTGTATTATATTAATATACTTTTTAGATGATAATATACCTTCCACAAGCAGTGGAAGCACTTTTCAACAGCGATGGAATTTTGCTAAAGTAATCAGGAGATTAGGGACAACGGAGCAGTGCGTTCAATTTGCGGAGGATAACGGCCTCATTCAGCGGTCGAAATTGTGCCCAAAACATAAGACACATAAGCAACAGCTCACTGGGCAATTTTCGATGCAGAAAATTATCTTGCCGAACTAAATCGGGAGTGTCTAGAGCGAGGGGGACTTGGTTAGAGAATGCCAAGATTTCGCTCGCCCATATATTTCACATAATGTATGGATATGCACATCATTGGTCAAATGCCACGACGAGGGAGGAAAATTTCGTCGAGGGCTCCTGCTTGTCTACCGAAACAATAACTGACTGGTATAGTTATAGGCTGTTGTCTCATATCAGGTTGAAAAGCAGGAGTCCAAAGGAAAAAAAGGAGGACACGGTAAAATTGTACAAATAGATGAAAGCAAATTCGGAAAAAGAAAGTACAATAAAGGTAAATTTTGCATGCCTGCAATTTAAAACATTTTATTAATTAAAATATTTCTGTTGTTAATTTAGGGAGAAGAGTGGAAGGCCATTGGGTTCTCGGCATGATAGAGAACGGCAGCGATGATCTAAGGCTGGAGGTATGTCCGGACAACGTGCGTTCGGCGGAGGTGCTCATACCTTTGATTAAGAAGCATGTTGCGGAAGGTTCAACTATCCACACGGATTATTGGAAAGTGTCCGACTGCCTTCGCGTTCATGCCCTTATAACCCTTTTTTTAAAACTCATGGGGTATTACATGAAAATTTTGCCTTCGAATCAATAAACAAACTGCTTAAATGTCCTTAATATGATTAAAAATGCAATGAAGCATACAACTGTCAACAAATTGTTTATCTCCTGGTAAGTTATATATTTATGTAAAAAGAGTATCCCATTATTAAATAATTTGGTTTTAGGTGGGGAAGATGCTGAGCTTTTTCGAAACCGAAAATAATTCTTTGCCATTAGAGAGATATTTGGAAAATAAAGGATTCAATTTCATATTGAATCTGGCGAGTTTAATAACGGGCTCGTTGTCGCCAACACACTGCTGATCACGGCAAACATGTCAATTACGGGAGCTGTATTTCCAAATTCACTGACAGAGTCAATGAAAGTAAATAAGAAAAAAGGAATAAGTGACGAAATTGGCCCCATAAATGCATTAAAAACTATTGAACAGATTTTGGAAAGAGCAGTGGAACAACAACTTGCAGAATATTCGGTAGCTAAAGGAATTTCCTCGAAATTCTAATAGAGGTTTCGTAAACACCACTCACGTGATGAATGGAAAACTGGAAAAAGCACAATCAAATTATGGCAGTGTTTGAAATTTTAAAGGAGAGACTATTGATGAAAATTTTTGTTTAAAAAAATGTACGGAAGATATCGAAATGTGGAAGGATTGAAATAGGAGTACCTAAACTATTTACTTTGTATAAAAATGATTTAGAACTGATTATAAAGACATGTGAGAGACATATAGTACTACAGGGTGAACGATATGAAGTGTTACCTATTCAAAACACCATAACTTTTTTGTGTGAAATTAGTTTTTATTGATTTCAAAGACAAAATTGTTCAAAAATGATTACAATTTTAACATATATTCACTTTAGCTCGATATGACCACCTTTTGCCTTGACTATAGCCTTCAAACGGTCAAAAAATGAGTTGCATGCTGCACGAATATGATCTTGAGGTATTTTGGCCCATTCTCGTATAATCGCTTTTTTCAGCGCATCCATACTGGCATATTTTTTAGTCCTCGCCTTGCTCTCCAAAATGGACCAGATGGAATAATTCGTCGGATTTGCGTCTGGCGAATTCGAAAGCCATTGTGTGGACGAAATGAAGTGTGGAACATGATTTTTTAACCAAGAACACGAGCTTTATGAGACGATGCCGAGTCCTGTTGGAACATCCATGGCCTACGACCGAAATGTTTGCGTGTCCACGGCTCTAAAGCAGCTTCTAAAACATTTTCCCGATAATAAGTCGCATTCACTTTGACACCAGGCTCGATAAAAACGATTGGAGAGCTTCCATCAGCGGTCACTGCGGCCCAAACCATTACTTGCGATGGGAAATTGCTTCGAGTGGCCATACGTAGGCTCAAATTCTCGTATGAGCGTTCGGTCAAGTAAACACGATTGTTTTGAGGGTTTATGATCTGCTTAATTGGGAATTTTTTCTCAACAGAAAACACAATGTTAGAAGATTCGCCACGTTCGTGCAAGCGCACCAACTCCTTTGCTCTTTCACACCGAACTTTTTTTTGCTGGGGTGAAAGATTGTGTGCTTTTTGGAACTTGTAAGCCTTGACCTTGAGCTCATTTTTCAATATGCGTCGAATGCTGTCTTGCGATATTTTCAGTTCTTTGGCCATTTTTCTTCGACTTCGACGTGGATTTGGTTCAAGTCGAGCCTTCACTTTCCGAACCATTTCTGGCGTTGTTGCAGTTTTTTTTGGTCCACCTCCATAGCGTTTTGCAATGCTACCAGTATCATTGTAACGTTTTATAGTGCGATACATAAACATTTTATTCACTTTGAGGAGGCTGAGCTCACAAACAATGGTTGGTTGTGATGTTCCAACCAAATATAACGCTATCACACTATTACGTTTGAATTCCATCACAGAAAAAAAATTCAACAAAACTGAGACGCCAATGGTTTTGATGGCTTATAAACAATATATTGAACTGTCATTAGAACAATTTTGACGTTGATGTCATGAGCTTTTTTATAGATACAATCAGTGTGAAGTTGGTAACACTTCATATCGTTCACCCTGTATATGCTGGTGACACCTTGATTTATGCTGGAAGAGAAATCGAAGAAGAATCTAAAAATAAGTTATTAGATGAAATAGAAAAAGTCACTAAATGGTTAAAAATTAACAAACTTAAATTAATTGAAAAAATGCAAAATTGCTAGAAATTAACATCCCCGGGACACTTGAATAACAAATAAATAGAAAAAAGTAGCAAAAATTCACAAAATTAAATAACTAGAAGTATTTATTGATAAAGAATAAAAATCTTATGATTATATTGAATACCCTTGTACATACATACATGCAAGAAGATTAGTATAAAATTAACATACTTTAAAAGAATATGCAATAAAATAGAGAAAATGGCAGGAATGAAAATATGGGAGCAATGAAATATATTAAACCATATTTTGAATATTGCTCCCCAATCACATATATGTACATGCTTCAACTAAACACAATTAGAGAGATTGCAAAATAAAGCCATACATCATTTTTCACGTTTTTAGATATAATATATATAATATAAAGCTCTCTTATGTAATCTGCCTAAATTTAACTACGCTTTTTGTATCTTCAATGTGATTTATGTAATCCACATTCTTTCACTGACTTATTACTTTCTGCTATACTTTATATAAAACATTAATGAAATTTAGTTGCAATTATATTATCGTCTTTATATTCCACCCTCTCAAATTCTATCAATCTATTTTTGCTGTTTCTTCGCACAAAAGAAGTTCTTTGATTTTTTCCTTAATTGTTTTTGCCTCTGTATTTATTATACTTTTTCTTATATATTTGTTTTTAAC
>JAYXIM010032152.1:0-19036 GCA_037575425.1 Anastrepha fraterculus
GTTATTTATTTTCATTTTATATATATTTCTTATCTTTGTATATACATACTTCCCATTTCTCAAAAGTATTTTCCAGTTTTGCCACTTGGTATGCCTTAATTTCTCTGTTTTCAGTTTTTTCGACTATGACCTGACTTGGGTGTGATTTTGGTAGATTCTTGCTTTCTTTGTTATCAATTATTGCCATTGAGTAGTATTTTTATTTGGCATTTATAAAGAGTATATATATATATACGATAATCTATATTAAAATCTCCTAATAATACTAAATTATAATATAACATACAATTCACAAGTATCAGATTTGTCATATTGTCTCTGAAAATTTCGAAAAATTATTTTTTTAAACTTGTCGGTGATCTATGCACTGCTAGTTTTTTAGTGCATGCCATATTACACCTCCAGTCCTAGATGACTTTGTCATACAGTTTATTTTATTCTAATTTTCAAGCACTATTTTCATTATCAAATTAATCAAAACGACAATCTATAATCTATTTATAACCTTGTAATTAATTATTTTCATTGAAGTGTGTTCGTACAATAAAATCAAAGTCATTATGTTCTATTATTATCTCAAGCTGTGAAAAGTTGTTTATAAGTCGAGTTGTGAAGTCGAGTTATGAAAATCTTTGTTTTCACCCTGGCGCGCTCGAGACAGGTGCCTGTTTGTGTGCTGAAGCTGTCTAGTTCACAAGTGTCGAACACGATTGACGCACGACGCTATTCGCAAAAATTATAAGTTTTCCGATAGGGTGATTAATTTAGGGCCATCGCCATAACAGGCATATACGAGTATATGCTTGATTCTTGCTTTGTTGCTGATACCGAACTTTTTTATAGATTTCAATTTTATTGAAAACATATACACTGAACATAATTTGATTTATGGGGTTAGGGGTAGAGGCCCAAAAAAATTATGATTTTCAATCATTTTTATTTGCTAGTCTCAATTGCTGTATTTTACAAAATATAACATATAGCAAAATAGTATATTCGACTTGACTTTAGCAAATTTCAAAATAAAAATTAATAATTGTAAAAGTTATCGCTGTGATCATCATAAGTCCTTGGAGATTCATCTAAAATCAATCGAACAAGAGAAAAGACAAAATTAACAATATGGTCAGGAAATATTTTTGATTTTTGAAAAAAAAAATTGGCAATTAATTGTTTAAAAAAATCGAATATTTGAAAAAAATACTTCGATCAGGCATTTAAAGTTTTGCTATTTGCTCCGGAGCGCTCGAGTAGCCTTTGTTAATTGTTGAATAGCTCCAAAAGTATTTATCGGATTCACTTCAAATTTTTACACAATATTTTTAAGATATTATACTTTAAGAAAGTGCAAAAAAATGCTGACTACCCCTAAACCCTTATATCAAAGTCTAAACTGAGTCATTCATTGGCACGATTAACAATTTACATACGCACCTCCTTATCATCTCTTCCCTGCAAGTCTTTATAGCGTGTCTTCCATGGCATTTCAAATCGGTTTCTTCATTCCGATTGTACATTTGTACTCAGTATATTTGAAACAACTGGTCACATCATACAATAGAGATTTGGGATTTATTTTATCTGGAATTTTTACTTCATAATTTTTTTTTCAAATTCTGTTCTATTGCAAGGTGTTTCAGAACATAGGAGCGGAACTTATTAATCGAAAAATCACAGTCTATCTTCACATTCAGATATTGGTTTTGAAGGTCCCCTTGCAGCATATAAAGATTTCTTTTCCGCTGCTCTTCTTTTCTTCCATTCCATTTGAAAATGTTGTATTTTTCTCCGAAGTGTTTTTTCCTGCCTAAAATAAAAATGATTCACATTGGCCGCATTCATACAGGGCACCTTATGCTGCTTGAACTTTTAACTTGTAGAAGATGGGAGCCGAATTAAAGGGAGGGCGTTGTTTGTGCTCGGACAATACGGGTTGTGGCCTCGTTCTTTAATATTATTGGCTGTAATTGAAATCCTATAATTTATACTTTCTATTGCATTCTATAATAATAATTTTATAACTGACATCAAAAAAGTTTGTTGTGATGTGGAATCAGCGGTATAAGGTGTACAAAAATGTTGGTGACTTTTCCGATCGCGGCTTGAAGCGAGTGACGGCAAAAAAGCAGGATAAAGTGATCGTCGAACTTTTTAAGCGGGACTCTTCTTTGGAACTACGCTAAAAAGGGAATAGATGTTAGTATCAACACTGCCGAATGCCGACTGAAGGAGCGAACATATTCCACCGTCCCACATTATCAAAACCACTGCTCTCAGAAAAACACATTGAGAAACAACAAAACATGAAAATGGCGTCACAGTATTGGACTGCCCTTCCCAGTCCCCAGACGCCAACCCCATTGAAAATGTGCGAGGAATTATGAAAACGCATCTTGCCGGAAGGCCAGTCCATGATTCAAAGCAACTCGTGCGTCAAGTTCGCAAAATCTAGTCCTATTTGTCGACGAGCTACGCAGAAGCGCTGGTTCAAAGCATGAAGAAGATGCCAGGCTATACTCGACAACGATGAAGACTACACGGCGTATTGAGTTTTTGCGACTCGTAGTTTTGTACATACTTTCATGTAAAATTTTTTAAATATATATATATATTTTTATACTTCACGAATAATCGCGGTTTAGTTTTCTGACACAGACTGTATACACATTTAATAAGTATTATATATAAATCTTGAAGTACCTTCTGCTCAAATATGAACGAGACGTTATCAATAAAACGGTCCGCGGATGACATATGGCAAAAATAAATTTTTGGTTTTTTGGTAGGACTGTTATAAGCTTACATGGCAAATTTCAGCGTGATATGTCACATAGTTTGTTTTCTGTGCTACTGTAAACAAGTTAAGCTCGAGTGTGTTCTTCGAATTTAACGATGGAAATTCAAGCTGAACAAAGAATTTGTTTGAAATTTTGTTATTCCAACAAAATTTCGGCTTCAGACGCCTTAAAAATGTTGCAGACAACCTATGGGGACTCTGCTCTATCGCGTGCACGTGTTTTCCAGTGGTACAAATCGTTCAAAGAGGGCCGTACATCGGTTGAAAACTTGCCTCATGAACGTCGTTCAGCAACATCAGTAAACGACGAAAACATCGGAAGAGTAAAGGAAATTGTGCTTGAAAATCGCATAAATCGCAAAATCGGTTAACGCTGAATATTATTTAGACGTTTTAAAGCGTTTGCGCGAGAACATTCGTCTGAAAAGGAAGGAATTGTGGGACAACAAGTCATGGTTCTTGCATCACGATAATGCACCAGCTCACTCATCACGTCTTGTTCGCGATTATTTGAACAAAAATAATGTTAATATCGTTCCGCAAGCACCGTATTCGCCTGATATGGCTCCATGTGACTTTTTCCTGTTTCCCAAGCTCAAGTTCCCGCTCCGGGGAAAACATTTTGAGAGAATTGAAGTCATAAAAGAGAACTCGTAGAACACACTCGAGCTTGACTTGTTTACAGTAGCACAGAAAACAAACTATGTGACATATCACGCTGAAATTTGCCATGTAAGCTTATAACAGTCCTACCAAAAAACCAAAAATTTATTTTTGCCATATGTCATCCGCGGACCGTTTTATTGATAACGTCTCGTTCATATTTGAGCAGAAGGTATCATATGTAAATTTGGGGCGAATATTATTGGGGACCAAAACACAGGGGGCTAGATTTCCGTGCAGAACTGATTTGCTGGTATAATTTATAAAAAAAGAACATCCACAACAGTAAGATTGGAATTTAAAATAAACACATTACACCCATGATAGCCAGACATAATAATTGATTAATTAGGTGTTTATATTAACGAAGCCTTCATTGGTCGCAGTTCTGCGGCTCATCCTCCAACAGCTACTATCTAACCACTACTCTCATCATAGATTTGACAATCGTTAATTTCTAGATAAAATCAAAAGCCATAAAGTAATAATTGATTAAATAAAGCGCAAAAATAATAATTAACTAAATAACCGTTCATTAATTAGGTGCACACAATAGCAGTAACTTATATTTACACGTACACGCTTGTTTGTGTGTGCTTTATGCAGCTTGGGATTTACCGTTTTCTGAATTTTATGCTACCAGTAAGTGTGTTTTTATTGTTATTTGTTTGTTTATTAACAATATAAGGAGTGCCACGTTGGCCACATTGGCAGGTTTAGGCCGATTTATTATTGTGTGTATATTTTTTTCTAGATAAGAGGAAATTATTTTATGCAGCGCTCGTCCGATTGGTGGTTTTCTTTCACTATTTTTTGACAGGCACCCTAGCTGTGGGTTTGACAGGCACCTCGGTGTGTAATAGTATGAGTGTTTCGTTTCCGTTTTGGAATCAAGTATGGGCAGTTTTTGACGACTAGCTGAGAGTGTTTTTACTTATGGGTCTGTACAATGTTCATTATAGACTTTTTGTGATGGCTGTATTTCCAGGGGAGGAAATACTGCCGCTGTCTAGTTCATTAGTGTCTAATATTATATGATTGACGTGCCACGCCATTTGAAAAAATGATAAATCCTCCGATAGGGTGATTAATATTGCGCCAGCTTGTATATTAATTTTCCTTAAGTTCGAGTTTTCAGTGTTTTTGCTCAGAACCACTTTATGCTAAATTTAAAATTATAAATTCGTTAATTAGCAGTGCAAATATTTAATAATAATATATTTTCATAATTTTTGTATATTTTCGTGAAATATTTTCTTAAAATTGTCTTTTTCTTTGATTTTTCTCTTACTTATTTATGTTTTTTATTTTATTAATTTTGTTTTATTAAAGCAGTGTCAAAATATTATATTTTAATAAGAAACAAATCTATGTTAATTTCAGTATGTATATAAATTTCATTATTTTTGCGTAGAAAATAAAATTTTTTTTGTCTTTAATATGTATTTTCTTAAAAATATTTTTTTTTTATAAACTCCTTTCTTAAAATTGTGTTTGTCTAAATATATATAATAAATATATTAAATATTTTTTCTTAAAAGTTATTTTTTTGATGAATTGCGTTTAATTAAAGCCGTACCAAAATATTTTATTAACAATAAAAAACAAAAAAATATGTTACTTTTCCTTTCCTTTTTAGGCAGATTTGTTTTATTAGCACATCACTAGAATATTTTAATATATAATCAATAGTTAATTTTCCTTTTATTTGTGTTTTTCAGTGTTTTTAACGTAAAACACCTTTCGAAAGCGTAGCTTTTGGCCGCTTTTCATTATAAAACCTAGATTGAGGGCGTAAAATGGTGCGCAGTCTAGATTTCTTCAGCAAATAGTTTGCTTTGTTAGCTGTTAGAAACCGAACCCACAACTTTTGCACGGCCAGCGCACAAGCATGCTTTGCTAAAGCGCCCGCCGTTGAGTGTGCAGGTGAAATTTCTTTAGTACCCATCAAATCGTTGGGAGATTTGTAGAAAACAATATTTGCTTGTATTTAGGAATCCTTTACACTCTCATTGCGATCAGGGTCCAATTTGACAGCATCTATGAAAAACATAAATTTAACACATTCGCATGCGTAATGCATTTGGCGTGCACCGACTTGGACATGCTAGACTAAGTTGCTCATTTTTTTTCTTTCTAGCTTAGCTGTGATGGTTGGTTTTTTTCTATTTTCTCTTGGACTTTACTTTTTTATATCTTTTGTCTCGCAAAAATTAACAGAGCGTGTGTTACTTGAATTGTTGTTGTTTCTTAATGCACTTTTCTATACCTGGTACATAATTCTTTTACTTTAACGAATTGAAAAGTGTTGTTGCATTGTGCAGTTATTGGTTGGTTGGATGCGCTGTACAGTTCGTGCAGGCTGCTAACCATATACATACAAAGTTACATTCAAATAATTATTTGCGCATTTTTAAACTAAATACATTTTAATTAATGGGTGGTCTGTTGATTGTTAGCTTTTCATTTACCATAAATACGTATTTAATTTTATGTGTTTTTATGCTTTATGTATGTAAGTGTACCATGCCGTAAGTTAATTATTTTTGTTTAATTGCTAAATTAGTGTAAGAGACTCCGATGCGTTACACGCCCAAACTTTTTACTTTCAAAGTAGACCCGCAAAAGTCTGCTCTTTGGTCGTTCACGAGAAAATGCAAACTTAACCTTGGCTCAGTTACTCTTGTCTTACCAAAGCTTGAGCACTTTAATGAGTTCAAATAACTGAGTATTTCACTCGATAAAAAACTTAATTGAAAAGACCTTTCAAATTCAGCCACATGCCTCATGGCTACATAACACCCTTTGCTCGGGTGTGGAGTTTTAGATTGGATTGCTATAAATGTCTCCACAGTTTGGTGACCGATGGTTAATTAAGCTGGAAAGGTCGGCTTGCCACTTTGTTACAGGATCAATGGTAATTTTCCCTTTGGATGTACACCTCTTCACATTTGTATAGAAGCAGACCTACCATTGCTATCTACCAGAACTTCTTTAACAGTAAATCTTGAACACGCATTCTTTGTCTATAACTAGGGGAAAAACCACTTTTGAGAAACAGGTAAAAATGGGCCTGACGCCAAACATTCCCTTGCAATTTGCAAAAAACCCAGGCTGAGGTGATAGCAATTTTGATCTTTCAGTTAGCATAAACTTCGGACAAAGATTTGAAGATCCCATTTATATGTATCTCATCAGATAACCACGCGGTTATCAAAGCTTTCATCAATCGAGTATTTATGTCCAAACATACTAGGAGCTGATATGTTAAACTCTCCACCTTCTAGCAGGATCCACGTTACATATGTTGGGTTGGGTACCCAGTTATTGTGAGATGGAAGACAATGAGTGCGCCGACAAGCCGGTTCTAATGTACCCGAAGGGCTTAGGTTTTTCCCGACCAAGGACTGCCGTTACAGTAAACAAGCATTGTTAAGTGCGATGAACCTCACATTTCCTATATTACAGATGAACATCTAAGCGTTAGATATTCGTCTACCAATGGTGGTTTAGAAATCATTTGGGAGGCTGAAGAGAAGTTTTCCATGAGGTCAAGACAAACAGGTTACCAGACTGCCTACCGGTCTGCTGTAACGGCTTCAATCGAAAGTTTTGAAGCCCAAAATAGCACTGTGGGAGCATTTCTTTTTCACCAAAGGCCCTTCTTCTACGGAAAATCTCGTAACTAAACCAACAACAACAATTAATAAAATGGTATCGGTTTGAAATGGATGGGTTTATTGATTTCGCATATTTTTTACGAATGTTTTAAAACTGTAAAACACCAAAGCCATGCGCAGAGGTAAATTTAGTCAAGACGGCGTAACTTTTACGACGGTCCAGCAATGGCGATATTATTTTGATAGGAACTCTAATCACAGATGTGGTAACCTAACAAAAAAACCCGAACTCACATAACTTGGCTTAGAGGTGGTTGTTTCGGATACTTTTGTACGCAACACTGTCAGGAAAAAAACTATCAAAAATCAACGATAATATTGAGCCACTTGAGATTTACGCTTTATTAAGGGAGGCCCCCTATCAGTCGGCTTAAAAAAATTTATTTTTTTACTGCAATCGATAGATATATTATAGGAGAATATGCCCTCAAAATTGTATAGCGGAATTCAAAGTGATTTCGGAGTTACAGGCCTGTGTACCGTCCCTCGTGTGAGTATACTGTCTACTTTCTGAAAAGTTTGAAACAAGTTTTCTCAAAACCATGTTTTTGAAAATGGTGTGTAAGATTAAAAAAAAAACGACGAAAGTTATCGTTTCAAACCGATAATCTATATAAAGATAATTCATGTTATTTAACACCTTTTTTGAAAAAAAAGAAGTTGTCTGTAAAGTCGGTTTACTGACGATAGTTTAACGTGACAACGTCATAGAAAATACTGATGTAATGGTTGCAATTTTCAAAACAAAATTTTAATTTTATTTGTTTGATAGATATTTTGTATGGATATAGAGGAGGAGGTAAATGGAATTGCAATGGAATAGGTCAAGTTACATTTACACAAACGTGAAAAATGACGAAACATTTATCAAATTCATGAAAGATATGTTCAATTTCGATTGTGCATCAGACGTTAATAAGTCAACAACACTAAGAGGCAACGTCATCGATTTGCCTTTTTCAAGACACATTACACTCGAAACAGCCCCTTTCATTTCTTACTTTTCCTATCATCGTCCTATTCTCAACAGAGAAATGGTTCATTACCATGCACACAGGAAGAAGGCATATGCAAATAAAAATATGTGAATTTATATACATATGCGCATATATGTACATACATATAGATACATATATATGCTCACTCAAGTAGGACAGAGCCAGACGTCGAACGTTGCCGAACGCGGTGGCCGATTGTGCTCTTTGTCGTTCGTTCCGCGCTCTCGCTTGCAGTTCAAGCAAGGTAACGACGCATGAGCAAGATAACGTCGTATAAGCAAGTTTACGACGATTGAGCAAGATAACGACGCATTTTTTCGTGCGTGCAGCCGGCTAAATCGAATTATAAGACATTATTACAATAATTAATTGTGTGTTCATTTTTTTCATATTTTTATACAAGAGCAGTCTATTATATGCGGGAATGCCTTCTGAATAAGACAATATTTTTCTTTTGTGTTTCAAGTGAAAACTACGACCGCAATCTTACACGCCGATTTACTAGCGCGCAACGAGAAGCTGTGCGAGATCCCTCATATGTCCGCCATTTTGTTTTTTTATTTATGTTAAAAAATTGTTTATTACTCTTCAATCATGCCTTCAAATAAATGCAGAAGATTATTCCTGTGTGTCGCTTTTTTCGCCTAGAAAAAAATTGAGAAAAAAAACCTTTTTTTGAAGCCATGGATAAGAGGTCCCCCTTAAACTAAATTTGATAGGCTATAAAACTGCATACCCATATTTCTTCTAAAAAGTTTTGATTGAAAAGTTGGACATTTTTATGAAAAAATTGTTGAGTTTTCATAAATTTTGCGCTTGGTTTTAAACATTCATTTATTTGGTTTTTTTTGTAGAATGAACGATATTTTTATTAAAAAGTAAAGAAAATTACTACCGGAAAAAAACTGATCAGAATATAGTGTATATATTATTTTGACTCTTCAAGCCACCACCCAAGCCACCTTTGCAGTGTTCACAACAACAAAACCACTGTTGAGGTAAAGTTGAGTTATCGAAATTGGTTCAATTGCCTTTTTTTAGTCAGATCCGTTTTGAATTTCCCCATTGTGTACTCAGTAATTTCACCAGCTGCTTGCATAAAACTCGAAGCTAACCAGTTGGAAGCCAGCTCGTAGTCCTGCAGAGTCTTTATATACTTTATTTTATTTAGAATTTTATTATTGCAACTGATTTGTTTTTGTTTTATCACTTTTACTGAAAGCAACGATTTACTGACAACTTATAAAATGCTTTCATATGTGCATAGCTCCGTGACATCCCCCCTAAAAACATTCACTTGTATTATAGTTGGTAGTTTTTTCTCCTTGCTTTGTAGTTATTATACAAATTTTATCCAGCTGGTGTGTAAGCTGATAACCTATCAGCGATATTTATTATTACTCATATGTATGTATGTGTACGCGCAAGTCCATGTGCACTATTCTGCTATAAAAATTTGGTGGATAAAAAATAGATTTTATTGAGCTTATTAAGGGGAAGCAAATAAAAAAATACCTTTATTTGAATTGCTTCCTTGTACTAAGTATAGTCTTCACTTTTATGATGAGTCAACCTTTTTTTATTACTTTACTGGCTGGCTCCAAGCCAGCAGTAGAGAAGCTGACTCGACTTTTTTATGATTTTATGTGTTATCTAAATTGTCAACTTTGTTTACCAATTACTTTGTTGTGGGCCAGGGAATACTAGAAATAACAAAATACACGACACTAACAAATTGGCATTATACAAATATACTTTTAGCAACAACAAAGTACATGCCATTCATGATTCAATAATAAAAGGTTTGCTCAATGAGTAGTTTGCTCGTTCGCTCTTGGCAAATCGGCTTCCTAAGCAAGGCACTGAATTGCTAGCTCTAGAAGTTTTGTGTAAAGGTGAAGGAAA
Organism: Anastrepha fraterculus; assembly: GCA_037575425.1. NCBI lineage: Eukaryota > Metazoa > Arthropoda > Insecta > Diptera > Tephritidae > Anastrepha > Anastrepha fraterculus. The sequence goes on from JAYXIM010032152.1 coordinate 10,044, forward strand.
AATAAGATGTGTAGAAAATTCAGCATGCGGCAGCTACTGAGAAAAATTTATTGCGAGTCAAGAGCATGTGAATCCCAGCGCGGACGGAAGAAGCGTTTTCAAAACAGGATTGACAAAGCGTAGTAAAGTAAGGTGCAAATATGTAGAAAGTTTGTTTTTACTCAAATAAATTTATGATGAAAGAGTTCACTACTACCCTATTTTGCTTAGGTAACGTAATAGCTTCATATTGATTCACTTCATTATTCAAATTAGTGTAACAAAGTTTTGTTTTAATATCAGACTTGACAATTCTCGCTTATAATTTATATTTGTACCATATAAGCACAATATATGAAATACCTGCTTATATAATATATTTACATTGTCTATAAAATATGTTATTTACACTCAAATATTAATTAAAATGTATTTTTTAAACCATTCGCAGATTATTTCTATTTAAGTAAAAAAATCCTTAAGACTCAGATACAGGGCCCTGGAGAGAGGGAAACTTTAGATGCGGGCCCCTTCAAATTTTTTTTATTTATCAAAATGCGTATTATGTTATAGTGATATATGTAATATAACATTTAAAAATTGAAAAAATCATTGATAAAATTTTTGATAGAATTAATTATGAAATATTGATTAAAATTAATTTTACGAAACTCTTCAGCAGATCTGAAATAAAAAACGCAGCTGAAAAAAGTTCAAATTTTTTATTCATTTTGTGAGCCTTACAAATATTTGAAAATGACTGCCACGATGCTTAGAATTTTGCTTTTCTTGCTTTAGCTGAGGCAAAAGCTTTTATAATATCATCGAAGTCGAGTTTCCTTGCTAACTCAGATTCCAAATACAAAGTTGCCAATCCTGTTACTCGCCTCTGAGTTGAACAAGAACGATGGTAGTCTTTGATCGTTGATAAAGCGCTGAACGATCTTTCGGCGCCGGCAACCGATACTGGCAGGGTGCAGAATATTCGCAAAGCAATGCAGATGCTCGGAACAGAGTATCCAAGTTTTTAGCTGTGATGGCATTCAACAAGTCGAACGGAGGCATAAAACATTCCGAATTTCCAGTAAAATTCGCCTTGTACACACTCTTCAAGTGACACATCTCAATTGAGATTTCTTCCGACACATCAGAAGGGTATTTTTTAGCAAAATTAAGAGCTGCTGTCTGAAGTTCTGCTTTTTCAATTTAAGGAAATAGCCACAGGAATGAGAAAATGTTGTTTATGTTTTTAATTGCAGTAAACCGTTTTTTAATACCAGTGATAACTGAGTCCATGATGACGAGAAATGTGTTCCTCTTGAAATCAATTTCTTCGGCGGTCATAAATCTGTAGCATAAAATGTTCCATTTTAATAAGAGTTCAATAATATACACTTTTGTATCACCATATTATATTTATTCTTCGTAATAGTCATCATAAGATTCGATATGGTGACACCAAAAAAAGTCTGTGACGGAACTCTGGTAGAAGTATTATTTACTATATTTTTTCAAGCAGGAACATTTCTTGGAATTACCCTCGAGTCCGGGCCCCTCTGAAAACTCCGGGCCTCCATTTGTGGTCCTTCCATTTGTGGAACAACATCAAGACGCACGCCACAAATAGGAGGAGGAGCTCAGCCAAACTCCCAAAAAGGGTGTACGCGCCAATTATATATAGATATATATATATACATACATATACATATATATAATGAACCATCTACGTTTACTGCGACACCTATCAGAATTTTTCTATACTACGACTATATTCTTCCCGGAAGTGTAAATTTTAAATTGACCAAATTTTATCACCGGTAGAAACAAACAAACATCCATTTTCATATTTTATATAATTCACAATTATTTTAGCTTTCGTCATATCTATCGATTCAATTCAATTTTAAAAATTGCATTTCACTTATGGTGAAATAGTGTGCTGTAGTATAAAATATGAGCAGAAATGTTGTGTACTTCCCCCTCATTAAAAAATCGAATGCACATACAGATTAAAATGAAATTTTACACACAGAACTTTCAGTCGTTTGCTATCGTCGCGTTCCTAAGCACATTTGAGGAGAACGCAAGTGGCTAAAAATTGTTATTATTTTATTATTGCTGAAATAATGACGTCAGCACTGGAGAAGTCGGAGAACGGGGACTTCAATCATGCGATAAAACATTTCGCAAAGGTGAGTACACTAGCATAAAAAATGTTATATTGAGAAAATAAATGCGGAGTCTTCTTTCTGCATACTACTAGTCAAAACAAATCAATTCAAGCAACGATGTAACATGAGTGAATACTCACCAACACAATCACAGTTTTTTCGTAAACAAACCGCTGCCATGACGCCGGTTACTTCAGCCAATCAGCTGATTCTTTTAAATTCGCTGAGAGTTGGTTAACGGTATAATCTTGGCCACACCTGATTTTGCTGCACCTCTCAAATGACCTTTGAAGTGTTAACTTTATATCCAATGAGAACAATACTAATTTAAGGAGTTTACTGAGCATCAGAGCTCAATAAATTTGATAAAAGGTTGTCTGTCTCTAACTCTACCTAAGCAAATAAAGTGGGTTATTTTAATTTCTTTTCTCCGTAACTTTTGGTGGAATGCCAGTCTATAACGTCCATTCATGCATCCTCATTTTAGATCACCCGAACAATCTATTGTGATTTCGACTATGTGAAAAATAAGTGTCTGGGGTATGCGAACCCATGGTAAAAAGATTTTTAGAGGTGTGCTCTTTAGCAGACCGTTATTCGGCTCTGAGCGAATTTAGCAGGAATAGCTAATGAGCAGACGTCACTAGGGATGTGCTTACAAAAAAACTGAGATTGCGTTAGTGGTATACGAAAAAAATCAAGCAATGACACTTCGTTGCTGTCTGAACAACGACTGTCGTTCGAGTGAATACATGTGAAATAATCGTTCAGAATTCGGCTGCCGAATCTCCCAAGTGACGTTCCAAGCTGAAGTTCCCCTCACAATTTTCTTTTTCACCATAGTTAAAGAACGAGCCCGGTAAATCTATTATCGATTGTGCTGAGAGTGAAAACGTGTAGAGAAAATTAAAAGGAGCATGCGTAGTAAATAATGAATTATGATCATGCCCTGTACGATTTGAATACCTCAATATTTAACTGTACCAAATAAGAGCATATCAGTTAATGAGTATATTTTCATTTAAAGGTCAGCAACAGTGCGGATTTTCTTGAGTTCTCGCCAGAATTTGTTCGAGAGATTACGGATAGTGATGAGCTTAATATTGACTGTGAGGTTGATGTCTTTCAAGCCATTATGGGATGGTATGAACATGACAAAGAAGGCCGCGAAGAGTATCTTGCATCGCTAGTTACCTCTCTAAGACTCGTGCAATTTGATCCAGCCTTTATTTTAAAACGCATAAAGCCTCTACCTGGTTGTGAACAGATTGCGAATGAAGCTTTGAAATTAATCACTGAATCAACAGAAGGAGACAGCCGAATTTCGCCAGTCCATACGAAAGCGCGAAGTGAACGTAAATGTGTTCTGATGATTTTGAATGATGTAAAAGTAAGTACAATCGATATTTAAAAAGTAAAAAAACAGTGCCATTATTTGAGTAGCATAATACTGGTTTGCGTTTATTCAGGATGAAATTCACTGCACCTCCGCTTAGATTTTGATCCATACGCTAAAGATTTGTTAGCTCCATTATTTATCAAAAAACATCTAAAGGCAAGAGGGTGTAGTTTCCGGCCCGTTCTGCTAATAAAATTCGACTAGGAAATTTCACTATCCAAGAACTGGTTAGCTTCCAATCCATTTTAATTAATTCCTATTAGTTTTTTGTGTGCTCATATTTCTGGTACGGTTCTTTTTTCTTTAAGAAAACAAGCTGGAATTGCAGTTTCTTGCCTTTATAAGATTTTTGTCAGTGGCACATATTTCTAGTTAGGAGGCTTGTACGAAGTTCCTTTTCCAGTTGCCGAATAGTGGCTAAGTTTTCGCCTTCGATCCTATTTATTAGCGGATTCAGCACTTTTAGTCATATCTTATCTGTTAGGTTCAGAGAACGGTGACCGCATTCGACCACTTTCTCCTCACTGATGGTGACTGGCAGGAACTTTTAGGCTTTCGCGCCGAGAAGCTTTCTCCTTCATTGCGTGAAGTAGTCGCGTCGTGCTGTTTTGCAGTCTGAATCTTCATGCATGTTATTGTTGTTGTAACATCATAAACATTCCCCATACATGTACGGGGAATGCTCCTGCAGTGACAGTCCTTGGCCGGATATAAATCTGTTACTTCTCCGAAACACATTGCGTTCTTCTTCTAGTTACTTCTTTAGTTTGCATTTTCAACTTCCATATATTATTTAAAAAAACCTCTGTTAATGTCAGGTGGACATCGCGAATTTACTGTCAAATCACACTTGCCTTACCGAATTTCTTACCATCACTGTCTTTACATCAACTGTCAATTCGTAGTTTGACCAGAGAACGTAAATTGATCGTTCTCTGGTTTGACAAACTAAATTTTTATTTTGTCGCGCCATTTGCATGCGTGAATACAACGATCCCATTTGTTTGATGCCATTTTGAAATTCGACAGATATTAAGACACATTTAGTAGAAGTTGTAGAAGTGGGGTTAGGGTTTGATACAAACAAAAGGGTTGTATATACAAAAAGTCTGGAGTTATTTCAACTAATCCTTTATTTATTTACCTAACACCTCTCTCCTTTGGAAGAAACATGTGAAAAAACATGTTTCCTGGGCCTACCATCAGAAGAGGTAGACGATAATGATCGGTGACTACATCATGTTGGCAAGGCCTGATGAGCTGCTACAACAACAACTAACCCTTTATGTTCTTGAACACCTGTCACGGTTTTAAGAAAACGGAGACGATTGTAATAATAGCCTATCTGGCATTTTGATAAGGTCACGCTCTCCAGGTTCTAGCAAAGTAACCCGACACAATTTCCTGTATGTCGGAAATATAATCTTACTGGTTCCAATCCTGGGAATGCTTATTGGTGTGTGGCCCGGTAGCAGTGCGATTTTCAGACACGTAAAGTTTTTTGAATCAAATTTTATTCCTTGTCTGTCTTGGTCGAGAACTGTTTAACAATTCTTGGCAAAGTAGGCCATCTTAGCCTAAAGTAGTAACTATAATTTTTTCATATTTTTCAGAAATTAAAATACATTCTACGCTACAACCAGCGCCCTTGATAAATGGCAAAAATGTTTTGAACTTAAATTCATAGACTACAGCTATGGACTAATATACCATAAGAATAGTCTACTTTTCATTGGTGGACGTTCTCGTGGTGTCCACAGGAACAATACTGTTAAACGCCTTGATTTGGTTACTTTTAAGTGGATGGAAATGGCCAACATGTCACAGCGTCGCGATGATTTGTGTGTTGCGATCTTGAATGAAAATATTTACGCTTTTGGAGGCCATGATGGTGGAGAGCCTTTCAATACAGTCGAGATGTAAGTGGCTGAAGAGAGGCGTTTACCTAATACGAATATTATTATTTCTTCATTATTATTACCATTATTAGAAGGTGTGATTTTATATAAATATTTATAGGTTCGATATAGGCATAAATGAGTGGCAAATGCTGCCAGCAATGTCAGATCACAGATATGGTGCAAGCGCCATAGTTTACGAAGAAAGAATTTATGTATTCGGTGGATTGGGCATTGACTGTGAGCCCTTACGTTCAGTTGAATGCTATGATCCAACAACAAACTCTTGGTCAAAATGTGGTAATATGCATCAAGCGCGCGGCTGGCCTGGCGTAAGTACTAAAATGCTAAAACAGGCTTGCAATATTACATAGTATTTCGTATAATATGTTTGTATGTGTGACAGGTGACTATATTAAATGGATTTATATTCCTCATTGGAGGATTTAATGAAGGCATGTTGAGTACAGTGGAACGTTTCGATCCACAGCAGAACACATGCACGAAGGTATGTATTAACTTTTTTTGTTTTTTTCTTTTTGTAGTTCTCGTAATTGTAATTTTTGTTTGTAATTTTCCTTTACCAATTTACTTTTCAGTTGTCGTCGTTAAATGTAGCACGGTTCGGCATTTGTGCCATCACAATTGGCAACCAGATATGGGCAGTTGGCGGTCATGATGTGTATACTGTAGAAGAATATGATTCTGACAACGATAAGTGGATCGAAAAATCACCGTTACCTGTTTATGGCATACACAGCCATGTGGAAGTGCCAAATAATTTTGTTGATAAGTTGCAGAGTAAATATATGTGTAAACCGAGTTAATAAAAAAATACAAAAATTGTTTAGCTATGATCTATTTTTTTTTTCAGTTTTCAAAATATTGTATGTTTATGAATATAAATAAATAATTGGCGCGTACACTTCTGTTAGGTGTTTGGCCGAGCTCCTCCTCCTATTTGTGGTGTGCGTGTTGATGTTGTTCCACAAATGGAGGGACCTACAGTTTCAAGCCGACTCCGAACGGCAGATATTTTTATGAGGAGCTTTTTCATGGCAGAAATACACTCGGAGGTTTGCCATTGCCTGCCGAGGGGCGACCGCTATTGGAAAAATGTTTTTATTAATTTTGCTTTCACCGAGATTCGAACCAACGACCTCTCTGTGAATTCCGAATGGTAATCACGCACCTACCCATTCGGCTACGGCGGCCGGCCTGTTTATGAATATATGATGTTATATTTATATGAAATCTATAAAATGTAGTTATACAGTAAATACACCCAACTCTTTCTCTCAACGCGGTAGACGCGTTTCTTAAAAAAGCGTGCAAAAACATCGTGTAAAAAAATACATGCGACATATGGTTTATTTGGGGATATATTCCAGAACTTTATAGAATCGAATCGAGTCGTAAGAAACTCTAAATACTCCCAAAAAAACCGTGCAAAAGAAGTAATAATGAAATACATACTCATAAATACAAGGGCCATTCAATAAGTACCCGTGTTTGATGGCAGAGGGCGTTCCTGAAGGAAGCATATTAGCATCGTGTGCTGCCATCTATCAAACGATGGTAAAACCAAATTCAGACTAATGGATAGCTTAGTTTGGATTGGGCAGCTATTCGAGTAAGACGTGTTTCGTTATTTTCGCTAAGATGGAAAAATAGTAGTATCGTTCGGTAGTTTGCTTTTTGTTGGATGGGAAAACATGGAGATAAAATCAAAGTTGGATGCTATCTATTGGGATGCCACAGTTAGATATTGATTCAACGAATTTAGACGTGGGCGAACATCCGTTTTTGATGAGGAGGGACCTGGACGGCCGGCAGACGTGGTTACCGAGTAAATAATTCAAAAAGTCCACGACATAATTCTCGCCGATCGACGAACGAAAGTGCGCGAAGTAACAGAGGCCATAGGTGTATCGACCTGAACGGCGATTAATATTTTACTTGCTAAGGTTGTATTGAAAAAATTGTCGGCCCGATGGGTGACGCGATTGTTCACAAGCAACAACAAGCGAATGCTTCGAAGCAATTGGAAGGAGGTCGGAAGGAATTTTCGCATCGAATTGTCACCGTTAGTAAAACCTGAATTCATCATTACACACCGGAAACTAAGCAACAATCAAAACAATGGATTTCTCCCGGTGAATCTGCTCCAAAGAAGGCGCAGACAGTCCCATTGGCCGGAAAGGTCATGGCGATGATTTTTTGGGATGCGAACGGCATCATCTTCATGGCTGTTTTAGAAAACGATCATTGGAACGATCATTGGACAATACTACAGTGTGTTATTGGACCGCTTTCACAAAAAATTGAAGGAGGCACGGCCGCATTTGGCGAAAAAGAAGGTGCTGTTTCCCCACGACGAGGCACCAGCACATTCATCCGGAGTTGTCGCCGGAAAACTGCATGAATTGCGTTATGAATTGCTGCCGTACTCTGCGTATTTACCCGATCTGGCCCCCTGTGACTTTTTCTTGTTCCCTAATATGAAGAAATGGTTCGCGGTAAAAAAAAATAATTCTAACGAGCAAGTAGTCGCCGAGATAGAGGCATATTTAGGATAATTCGACAAATCCTATTTTTGGAGGGTTTAAAAAATGGCCGGAGCGTTGAGAGAAGTGTGTCTTTCTAAAAAGCGACCATGGTACTTAGTGAATCCTCCTCGTTTTTATAAAATAATGACAATTCATTTTTATTACAAAAAAAGTGCGTCTAGCGTAGTACACATAACAGAAGGGAAACTTTCAAAGCAGACAAAGAAAGAGGGAGAGACCCGAGAGAGAAAGAAAGAGAGAGAGAGAGAGAAAGAATATATATCTAAATAAATTCACAACATTTGCAGAGAATACAGGCAAAATTTACAAAAAACGGAGAAGGGTCGACCGGTGTAAACACCGGTCACAAACCGTGACAACAACGCGCACTACTCCAAGCGTTTATCACCCGCACAAACGCAGCGATTCCGGGACCGCAGCAAAGGCACAAATTACCGCAAGGCAATACCAATAAATCCGACGCCGGAATGGGTAGCACTTTAAGGTACGCACAAGTACTAGCCAGGAAACGGAAATAAGCGCCAAAAAGTAGGCACCAAATAAAACGCCAAAAAAATTGGGGCCAAAAAACGCCCCAAACAGTCGGCACCAAGGAAATATAACGCCAAAAAGTAGGCACCAAAAAATATATATTATTTCCTACAAGTTTGAACCAACAAAGTATGTACAAGGTATAGCTCTCTCTCTCCTTTTCCTCTACGTGAGATCTTTTTTCTCTTGCGAGGAACGAAAATGCCCAAAACGTTGCATGGCCATGAAATTTTACTCTCCATTCTCGCTCTTCCAACGACGCCTAAGAAGTTTCACTTCAAAAATTATAATTAGCGTACAGTGAAAATTCAATACAAAACATATAAAAATTCCAATAGAAAATAGGGGAGAAAATCAATTCTGCAACTATTTATTAATACTAAAAATACTATCAACTGTTACTACTATACTAGTTCATATATCCCCGCCCATTTAACGGGGTTTA
>JAYXIM010032156.1:0-15393 GCA_037575425.1 Anastrepha fraterculus
GTATAAAAATTTTTTGCATTGACTTGTTAGCTGTACTAGGTTGTTTCATAAGTTTTTGGCTTCGATAAAATAGGTTGTTGCTACTAGTCTATATTTTTTTGTTATGTTGGTGCACTCCATATGTGAACGTATGTGAAGTTTCATTCCAATCTGTCAATTCATTCTTTGTTTACAAGCCATTTAGCACCGACGTGTATGTCAGTATTTTCTACAGTCGAAAAAATCAATTATCGTGCAGTGATTGAATTTTTATTTTTGGAAGGTTTAAAAACAATGGAAATTTATGAACGAATGTTGAAAGTGTAAAAGAACTTCAGTAGAAAGATGGGTTGCTGAATTTAAGGCTAAAAAGTTGTGTGAACCTGGTTATTCTGCATTATTTTTTTGGGATGCGAAAGGAATTTTGTTTGTGGATTACTTACAAACCAGTAAAACGATAAATTCTGTATTTTATTGTAACTTTTTAGCCCAGCTGAAGGAAAAAAATTGTGGAAAAGACCCAGATCGTAAAAGAAAAAAATTTCTTTTCATCAGGAACCTTTCACAAGAGAATTTTGACAATGGCTAAAATCCATGAGTTAAAGTTTGAATTGTTGGAGTATCCACCGTATTCCCCGGATTTGGCCCCTAGCGGCTTCCATCTGTTTCCAGACCTAAAAATATTCTTGCGTGGGAAACGTTTTTCATCAAATGATGGGATCATAACAGCTCTGGAGGTGTATTTTGCAGCCCTTCCAGACTCTCACTTCAGGGATGGAATTCATAAGTTGGAATCTCGTTGGAACGAGTGTATTGATGTTCAGGGGGACTATGCAGAATAATAAAGTGCATTTCTAACCATAAAATTGTGTTTTTCTTATCGAACCGCAAAACTTATTGAACAATCTAATATTTACATAGTATAAAAATAATATTTTTTTTTGTTTTTAATTTATTTGTACAATAAATTAAATATTCTACAAGTAAAGGCCTTCAAATATTTACGCAAAATAAAAAAAATGCAAAAATTTAATATATTTCTTCATTCAATTTTAAATTTGAATGAATATATAAAAAATTATAATAAAACATAAAGCACTTGTCGAAATAGTAGCACCTCTATATTTTACCCACTTTTGACTAATTTTCTTTTGCTTGCTCAATGTTCATTAATTTTTTTTTTTAATAATAAAAACCAAGCGTAAACAAAAATTTTAAATAAATTTCAATAATATCGAATAAAATGTGAGACAGAGGAGAGACTTTTGTTAAAAGCATAAATTTTCAGGTTTTGCTGGTTTGAAAAATTACACAGGACAGACGTTTGAAAAACGGTACGGTTCTGCAAAAAACAGGAGGGATGCTCACCATTCTGCAGGCCAATTTAACAAATCTTATATTCAATTAAGCATAAAAAATGAACTCTTACTCCAACTTTCACCGATATGAACTCATTTTATGTAAATATTCCACAAAATTTGAACAGCCCACAAGTGAAAAAGTGATTGCAGCATAAATGCTTAAGCTTAAGGTCGTGCTATCAATCTGTAAAGTTTAAAAACTCATTTCCATTTATTGCCGATTTGGCGCTGGTGGCAACGAGACACTCATTTTTATTTGATACATTTACATACATACATAGACAGACACACGTATGTACATTAAACCACAGTCAAAATGTGAACATCGCTTATCCTCTACATAAATGCACCGCATTGCACATGAAGGGGTTAATAGCCTGCAACCGGATTGTGCATATCTACAGTTTAAAAATATACTTACTTACACTTGCAATGCGCCGCTTGTTTTGCCGGCTGCACCAACTCAGTCTGACTGCAATCATGGAATGCCATATCAGACCCTGCACTTGGCAGTGCATAATGGAACAAAAATAAGTAATAACATGGCTGAAAAGTGCGTGAATGAATATTCTATTCTAAAATGATATAAACTGTGATGTCTTGAAATAAAAAGAGGAAAGAATATATAAATTTACCACTTCACTGTTTGCGCGAAATAATAAAAACGCTGATAACTTACAAAGTGAAGTGCGAACGATACGGTTTATGAGCGAGTTCGACAGGAAGAGCGGGCGTGACGACTGAAATACAAAATCTGAACTCAACGCTAGGTTTGAATAAGCCTGGCGCTATATAAATATTGAAAATGCAACTTTTAGCTCTGATAGCACTTTGGCTATGCAATATTTTGTGTGGGGAAACTTTAAAAGGCAAAAACGAATTTCAAAAGAAAGGCATATAAATCTTTTCAATAGAATTTTTTTTTCTTTTCAACCACAAATGCAGCCGCAGCCTGCTTATCAAGTTGAAAAATATTTTACAGCATGCATCACACTAACTTTCGTGAATATAATGGGTGTTTTTTAGAGGTAGCAATTTTTTTAAATACAAGGTGAAGTCCAAAATAAACAAGACTTTCGTCATAAAAAATATTTTTGATGGCGCCATCTTTTTAATGAGTTAGTGCGTTTGTCGATACATCCTTAGCTGACCTCCAATGAAAACTTGGTGACATTCGGTTCAGTGGAAGCGAAGTTATTGCGTCTAAAGTGTCAGTATGTTTGTGTCATCGGTACAAAAATAAGTTTCGAACAAAGAGCTAATATCAAATTTTGTTTTAAAAATCGGTAAAACGTTTAGCTAAACATTTGAATTGACGAAGAAAGTTTATGGCGATGATTGTCTATCTCGAGCCAGAGTTCATGAGTGGTTTACACGTTTCAGAGATGATTGTAATCAGTAATCACCGAAAACTCCATCGAAATTGTGCGCAAATTTATCAAAAATTAACCGAAATCATCGTTGAAATTCATGGTATCGGAGTTGAAGAGAGAAAAGACGACTTCCTTTGCAACATTGTAACTGGTGATGAAATGCGGTGTTTCCAACATGAACCTGAAACTAAACGTCAAAGTGCCGTATGGAACGCCCCAAACGAGCCACCACCCAAAAAATCACGTTTGGAGAAGTCAAAAATCAAGTCTATGCTCATTTGTTTTTACGATTCCAAGGGAATAGTCCACAAGGAATTCGTGCTAACGGGCCAAATCGTCAGCGTTTGAAGCGTTGTTGCATCACATTCGTCGAATTCGCCCTGAATACCGCGATGGAGGAAGCTGGCGCTTATTGCATGATAATGCACCATCTCATCGATCCACTTATGTGACTGATTTTTTAACTAGAAATCGCATTTTAACCATCAATCACTCACCGTATTCGCCTGATATGGCTCCCTGTGACTTCTACCTATACGGAAAATTATATTTGGCCATAAAAGGAAAATGTTTTGCGTCCGTAGAGGCCATCCAAAAGACTTCTACTGACATCCTGAAGGACAATCCAATCAATGACCTGAAACACTCTTTCGAAAAGCTTTTAGATCGCGCAAAACAGTGTATCGAGGCCAGAGGGGACTATTTTGAATAAAAAAAAAGAAAAATAGTCAAAACTGGTCAACATTTTGATGTCAGTTTCACTGCTGTACAAAAGGACTTCCGTTTGAAAGTGCATCCATATTTATTTATAAATACCAGAACCACTTCGACTACCTCAAATCGAGGACAAAAGAAACGCCTAATAGTAAGCATAATTGTAATTTCCTGTAAATCTGCTACCTCATATTAGCATTTGTAAGTTATCGGTTGTTGTTGTACCAGCATGAACATTCCCCATACATATTTGCGGAATGCTGCTGTAGTGACAGTCTTTGGCCGGATATAAATTCGGATCGTTCCGGTAAGATAGGTCTTACTATCGTGTGAAAGCAACTTATTGATATTCCTTTTCGCGTCTATACAAACAAATGTTTGCAGTATTTCTTTTAAACCGCCGTAGCCAACGCTTTCTCATTGCTTCTCTGCTCATTGCGCTGCGGGTGAAAATACTTTCCAGATACTTGAAGAGATTTGCAAAGTAACGAGTGAATGTTGTCATAATAAGCAGTTCGTTGGTGGGCAATTTGGTTGCAATTTGCATTTGAAAAGGCAATCCACCTATTTTTATACCCCTTACGATCGAGGAGATCGCTTCAGCAAAAAGGGCTGCTAGAATTGTAGTGAGCAATTATTAAAAAGCGAATTGATTAGGGCAGTTTTAGACAAGTCGTATTGTTGAGGTTAATGGAAAAACGCCATATCTCTAACTAGATTTGTTGAACTGAACGGAGAGGTTCGCACAAAAAAATATGACTATTAGTTCTCAATGATGGATTTTGAACCCAACTTCAACATTCACCTACGCGACATTCATAAGTGGCTGGGAATTCCATATCCTTGTGTGCGAAGACGAGATTTGAATATTTTTATTTTTTGTTTGGTTTTTTGGGTGGATGAGTTGGGTTAAAAATGCCCTCGCAATTAGATCGGCCGTTGTCTACTGCGTCAAGTGGTGTGGTCACTAAAACAATCCCTCCTCTCCTTCTGGGGAGACACCTTTCGCAGAACTACTTTCTGTATTACTTCAGGAGGGGCCCAGAACGGCATCCATAAAGGACCAATTCTATTCACCCACGTCTGGGTCCACCATATTATGTAGCCAGCTTTCATACTATAGGCTCGTCTTCTTGTGTCTTTATCTGTGCGGCAATCGGCTTCCTTCTCTTTCCGCGAGCCACCTGTCACAACTAAAAAACGTGTTTTCAGCGTCATCGCTCGGCGCTTCGCAGTATATGCACTTGGGGTCGCTTAGTTTGTCCATGCGGTATAGGTATCTCCGGAAGTATCCGTGCCCTGAGGGGAAGTGGGTTAAGAAGTTGTTCACTTCCCCAAAGTTCCTTTGGACCCATTTGACTATTAATGGAATCAGTTTCGCCGTCCATCTGCCACTTGGTTCAGTGTCCCATCGGCTTTGCCACCGGTGCATGGTTTGGCATATCCGTTCCGCGACGCTACTGATGACGTGTTTCTTCTGGGAGTCACATGCATCCATTCGTTCCCGGACCATAAGATCGACGGGTACCTCCCCGCTGATCGCAAAGACTGCAGCGCCAGAGATAGATTTGGATATTGGAACGGAGTTTAGTGTCTTGGCTTTATGAAGAAATATTCCAGACCACTCTCTACGCAAAGATGGTTCGCATGATGCTCATGACTACCTCGAAGTTCTTTTTATTGTAGATCAACGACCAAAGACCAGTTGGACTAAACTGTAGAAGATAGCATTCACTTCGGCATGAACGAAGAACTACAGGAATACTAATCGCTGGATTCGGAATATCACGTTCCGATTTCTGTTAGGCACTTAGAGGTGAGAGAGAGAGAGAGTGAGACAGAGTCTACTGCCACTTCGAGTAACGTTTGGTCTGGCACATTGTTATGGCTTAAGACTAACGTTTATGGATCTATTCTGTAATATGTATTGTATTTGTAAAATACATATATGTATGCGTGAACTTTCCTTTTATTTCAACGCTTATACTGTGGTATCAAAATGCACTGGTAGTAATAGTCAAAGAACGTTTAAAAAGACAAAAATACTAGAGATGTCACGAATATTCGGCAACTATTCGGTACTCGGCCTATTCGGCCACTTTTTTTGCTATTCGGTATTCGGCCGAATAATACGTACTATTCGGCCGAACTCCGAATACCAAATCATGTAAAAAAGACACGTTATGTTACTCAAAATTATGTATTTATTTTCAAATTACAACACTTTAGTATTTAAAATTGATCAGTGGTAAGTTGTGATGGATAAAAACAAGCTTTTCAGCATTTTTTGGTAGCAAACGATTACGCTTTTCATCGTAAATGTTACCAGCCTCAGAAAATAACCTCTCACTATACACGCTACTTCCAGGAGAAGAAAGATAAACTTTAGCGAATTTCGAAAGGTTTGGGTATTGGTTTTCATTTGCTAACCACCACTTGTAAGGATTGGCCTTCCTTCTCCGCCTCTTGAGATCTTGATGCTACATAACAAACACTGGGCCAGTTTATTATTTTCACTACAAATCTCATAATATTCCCATATGGGCGATTTTTTATTAACTGGTACCATTTTATAAGCTTTTTGACAAAAAAACAATTGAAAATGAATTTAGGAACAAACTTCTTAGCAAAATAGTAATTAAGTTTTATTTTATGTATTATTCAACTAACAAAGCGTTCTGTGACATGATTTACTCGCAATTAACTCCCGCACTGTGTTGTGTTTGCGATTTGTTTTATTGGTTGCGTGCGACTAACAGGTTGCGACTTGTCTTATTCCAGCTAACGCGCCCCCGACAAGCATGTATTTCGTGCCGAATATTCGGCGGCCGAATATTCGGCGCTTCGGCCGACAGCGTTGCCGAATATTCGGTATTCGGTATTCGGCCAATTCACTATTCGTGGCAACTCTAAAAAATACTTGCCTAGGAAATTTCACCACATAACGCCTTTAACTGGCGTTTACTGGCATTGATTTGGATTAGATCTTATTGAGTTTTTTGAGTTTTTATGGGCCAGGATTTTTTCCCTTATCTTTATACGAGTACGTCCTTTGTAGTTGTGCATAGAATACAGCCATAGAATAGACTTCGGGTAGTTCGAGTAAGGTCGAGCCTAAAATTTGTATGGGTTAGATTGCAGTGGATGCCGTCGAGCTCAGGTTCTATTTACTTATAGGTCTAGGTCAATGATCTTGTGAAACCTTAGCTTCAATAGCTAAGCCTCTTGCTGAACCAACTAGTATACCCTGAAGAATTCCGTCAGGTCTTTTAGATCAATAACTTGTCCTGATTTGGAACATCTAAGAAATTTTTCTTATATAACATAGGCCGAAACGTGCTTCCACACAAAGCTGGATTGTCACAGATAAAATAAGTAATTGCTTTTGTCTTCTGGTCATACCTGCAGCTTTTGCGACATCTTTGTGAATATCTTAGGTGCGTCTCTCGTTGTTGTTACTTGTCATAACCGCGCTCCACATACATTTTTGGGGAATGCTGCTGAAGTGACAGTTCTTGGCCAGATTAAATCCGGGTCGTTCACGGTCCTGCTTCCTGGTCGTAACGCAGAATCGACTGTCGGGGTAATTATATACGAGTATCTGTGTCCGTTTTCGGCTCAATTTGTGACAGAATTGCCTTGAGATTCGACAAGTTGGTTTTTTGGTTCCATCCTTCACTAGCGAAATTAAAAACTTTAATTGTTTGTCCAACGCTGTTCTCGTTTGTTGTTCCGTTGTGAAGCGAGTTGGAACCCTAGCCGTGAGCTGGTGCTTTGTCGTGATGAAAGAGGGAAATCGACTTCCTCGATTTAAACGAATGCCAAACACAAAGAAATATACCTAACTGGCTGAAACTTGGTCGGCCCTCTTCCAAGAGATGCTACTAACTAAACATAGCCTCAATACGTTCCAGTAGTGCCATCTCTCGTACTTTGTACAGACTTTTCAAACGACCCTCGTATTTGCCATTCTGCATTTTATTTATCGATATAATTTTTAAAATATACTTCTAAACCCATTCATTTTGTTATTCGGCCACATCATCGCTCTCCGTACCCATCGAACAGTTGTGCTTAGGGTATAAGACATTCCTTTCCTTTACTCTTTATTAGACATCATAACTCACTAACAGCAGCAGCAGCAGTTTGGGGAGTTTCTGGATTTACGGTAAATGGTTTGCACAACCGTGGTGTTGGTTGCGCTGCGCTTCGATTGCTTGGCTATTTGATCGTTTCGATGGAAAAATGGTGTGTCGATGGTTATGAAAAATAGCCCACCAGGCGCCTGAATGCGCAAATCTTGCACACACACATACATACACATACAATAATAACTATGATTTGCAAATGGCTGATAAATAAATTTATCCACGCTTTCGACTTGATGGCAGCGGCGACGCTCATTGCAAAGCACCGCTAAATTGGCAAATCGGGAGAGAATGTAAATCGTGTCGATTGCATTTATTTTGACCTTATTGTCACGCTCGAGCATCGTTAAATTATATACGGTAAATTTATGTACATACATACATATCTAGAATACAATTTAGTGTTGCCAAGAGGGTAGCCACACATACACAGGCCTTTGGTGTGAATTCCACACGAGCTGCCGGCACAGAAAACGCAGCGAGTGAACAGCATTCCATCCTGCGGCAATTAAAGCATTAAGGCATTCATTCGAGCAATCAAATTGCTTATTGAAATTGGACTTTTAAATTATAAACAAAGTGCTTAATTGGTTGGCGCATACACGCACGTACAAAAATATTTGCGTGTTGCGCTTCTTTTGCATACATCTTTGATTTACGCTTGGCGCTCCAACTAATAAATACAATACATATGTACATTTGTGTGCAAAGTGTTCAGCTAATTTTGACTGCTGTGGGGTGTCTCCAATCGATGCATCTCCATCATCTAAACATGCTGGGCGTTTGCCATTTGCTGTTGATCGGCCTGCACTTCATTCTCAAATGAAATAAACTGACGTACCGTCCACGACAGTCGGTTCTACGTTACTGGAACGAACCGCATTTATATCTAGTCAAGGACTTTTGCTTCAGCAGCATTCCCTCAACATTTATGGTGAATGTTTTATGCTAGAAAAAGGATAACTAATAAATTAATATTAGTTCGAAGAAAAAGAAATTCATTATCTTCTTGGTAGATGGCTGTAGTGATCGAACATTTTAAAGGATTGTTTTGAAAAAGGCGAGAATGCAACCCGGCCGCTGAAATTATGAATGGTCTTTATGGTGCTGATACTATAACAGCTAATTAAGTGCAATGTTGGTTTTGTCGATTGCGTTTCGATTTGATGTTAATGAAAACGTCAATAATGTCGAAAATGTCGATAAAATCACGGAAATAATCGATGTGGACCAGTATGTCTTAGCATCGCCTGGAAGCTGATAAATCGACCATAAAACAGTTTTACGCAAAAATAATATATTTATTTTATACCAAAGTGAAAATTGACTGTTCCTCTCTTTTAGAAATGATTAACTTTTCGGACTCCGCCAGATCTTTACGTATTAAATATCCATTCCACTTGAGCATTTGAACAGGTTCAGATATGGAATGCGATTTCACATCATCGAGACTATGTTTTTCTGTCCAATTTAACTGTGTATTGTAATTTAACTTTTTGATAATTGACTTCAGAATAATAAATATAATTATAAATATAAAAGGAAGAGCTGAATCGTACCTTTTCGAATATGCCGCAGAAACTGCAACTATGAGCAGCAGGAAAACACAATTACTTATCTTCAATAAACAACATCATACAACATCAACATACATGAATTCGTTATCATTTTCAAATCAATTGCCATTTGATTGTAAAATTGATTTCTTGCCTACAAATATTGTGTCTCTATTCGTTCATGAGCTCCTACACATCGAACCTCGGTCTATCATAGGCGTATAAGTAGTTAGTGGCCCATTTACATTCTGCCTTCTTCAACATCATTCTGTTTCTTTTTATCTTTCTTTCATTCAACTAAATATTCAAGAAGTTTTCTCAGCGTATTTTGGATAACATGAAAATTTGAATAACAAGAGCTGCAACGATCATCAACACACTTTCATCATTGACAACTCGCCATAGAAAATCTTTATTAAAGCCTCCACATTTAACGGTTGACCAACATTTTTTCTGTTCTTCTTCTTTCGCTTCTTTTATATTCAAATTGATAAAATATGTATCACAACAAAAAATAACAACAACTCTAAAACTCATTCTGGTGTATTCTTTCTAAAAATTATGCTCTTGTTTTGAATGCCGTCAAATTTTTTTGATTGATGAAATTAAATTTGCATAAGTTTCCCATTTAAGTAGATTTAATTGGTGCCGGCGCGCAAAATATTTGGCTTAGTGGCGCACATTTAACAAAGTGTGTGTAAATTGAATTGTAAAATGGCTGTTAATGAGTTTAAGTAAGCGGTGTGAAGGAATGAAATGTTGAAATTATAAATTGAAAGTTTTTAGGCGAGTTAGAAAAATAAAATATCAGTAATTTGCGTGATTACGTAGCGCAATTATACAATAAAAAGTGTTGTTGTTTGTACTTTGTGAGGCAGGCTTGTTTTGAAACTCCCTTAGCTGAATTATGTGTGGTGGAGGTAGGAAAGAGGAAGTGGGAAAACGAAGGCCTTTTAGCAAAAAGTACGAAATTTGGCTCACTTTATTCATGCTAATAATATTGGTGCATAATCATAGTCAAGTTAAAGCAGACTCTAAATAAGTTAGAGCATATTTTACTTGAAATTGTGCTTTATGTTAATTATAGTCGAGATAGAGTCGGCTTTTCGCTTAGTCAGTCTTGAGAAAAGCTGTCTAATGTTAGTCTGACTACAAAGTTAGTCACTACAGCTGCTACGAACCCTAGCAAATTAAACGAAATCTCAAGTTTTGTGTGTCGTTTGGGCGTTTAAATTGTGCGAATGATTTAATCCGTACGATGTAGAGAAAGAAAACTTCAATAAGAGCAAAGCTTTGTCTTTCATATTTCTTCTAGCATATCTAATATTGTATTAGGTGCACAACTAAGTTCTCGCTGTTTGTCAATAGATGCCGTCGATTCTAACATAACCTAAACGTCATAAACCAAGCTTAGACATATGATAAACAAACTGCTCTGACTACATTAGTGATTTTGTTTCACTTATTTTTGGTTTTGTGAAAATGTCTGATTTTGTGCCGAATAATCGTCATTTGAGAGAAGTGTTGATTTTATTCTTTCATTTGAAAAAAACCGCGGCTGAAGCGCATCGAGAGCTACAAAAAGTTTATGGAGATGCTGCGTTAAGTGAAACAACGTGCCAAGATTGGTTCCGTCGGTTCAAAGACGGTGATTTTAATGTTGACGACTGTCCGCGTGAAGGAAGGTCAAAAACCTTCGAAGACGCAGAATTGGAGGCATTGCTCAATGAGGATCCGTGTCAAACGCAAAAAGACCACCAATCCATTTCCAAGCGATTGCGCGCTTTGGAAATGATTCAGAAACATGGGTCTTGGTTCCTTATGAGCTAAAACCAAGGGATGTTGAACGTCGTTTTTTCGCCTGTGAACAACTGCTCCAGCGGCAAAAAAGGAAGGGTTTTCTTCATCGCATCGTGACGGGTAATGAAAAATGGATGCATTACAGCAGTCCAAAGAAAAGAAAGTCATGGGGACTGCCCGGTCTACGCTGCTATGTATTTGGTGGGACCAAGTTGGTGTTATTTATTATGAACTGTTAAAACCAAGCGCAACCATCACTGGGGATCGGTATCGACTTCAATTGATGCGATTGAACCGAGCACTGCGCGAAAACCGGCCGTAATACGCGGAGAGGCATGAAAAAGTGATTCTACAACATGACAACGCTCGGCCTCACGTTGCCAAACCCGTTAAAACCTACCTGCAAACACTGAAATGGGAAATCCTACCCCACCCGCCATATTCTCCAGATATTGCGCCGTCCGATTTTCACCTGTTCCGATCGATGGCACATGGTCTAGCTGACCAGCAGTTCCATTCATATGAAGACATCAAAAAATGGATGATCCGTGGATAG
Source organism: Anastrepha fraterculus (assembly GCA_037575425.1). Taxonomy (NCBI): domain Eukaryota; kingdom Metazoa; phylum Arthropoda; class Insecta; order Diptera; family Tephritidae; genus Anastrepha; species Anastrepha fraterculus. Next base: position 11,488 of record JAYXIM010032156.1, read on the forward strand.
CCTCAAAAGATGAACAGTTTTACCGCGAGATGTACCAGAAAGATGGGAAAAAGTAGTAGCCAGCGATGGGCAATACTTTCAATGATTCACTTGTAACGATTTTTCAGAATAAAATTGTATTTTCATCAAAAAAACAGCGAGAACTTAGTTGCACACCAATGGACCACACTTCTTTTGGAATGTAATATCACCCTCTTAAATTGCCCTAAACGTAGGTGCCCTTGCAATGTACCGGTATGTATCGCAAGATATGGCTCACTAAAGACATCTAGTGGAAAACATTCAGCACTTTTTACTTAATATAATCTTATAAATGTCTCTTAATCATTGCGGCTTACAATTGAAATAGAATCTCTGCAACGCAGCGCATACTTTTTCAGTTACATAGATTTTTAAGCGTGCGATCTACAGTCGTGTAAATATCTATCTACAATGGCTAAAATTAATATAGTAATTTTATCATAAAGTTTACAAATCACAACTCAAGCCTGCCAGAGGCGCTGGAGCAATTGACTAGGCACCATTTACTGCTCAATCGCAACAAAACAGTCTCAAAAGGTTATGCACTAAATTCATGGTGTGGAGAAAATTTCATTTCTGCAACCTTTCATCCATCATATTTGAGCCAAAAGCCAATCACTTGGCAAACTACTACGCCTAACTGTGACTTGTGAATAGTTGTATACGAGATATATGAAAGTGTGTGTGTTTATGTTGGATAGTGTGAATGCCTTCACATTTACCCATTGGAGCTGCATCACACGAAATACTCCTGGCAATATTATATGAATGCGTTTATATGTATTTATATGTGTGTATGTATGTATTATATGAGACTTTATTATTTTCAATACTGTTGCTTGCACATTTTCCTTTTGCTTCTTCTGCTTTGACACAGTTAAAAAATATAATAAATAACTGCAATGACAACACAAGCAACAACATTGTGATTCCAACTCAACTCCAATGGCAGCCGCAACGCAAATGTAATAATGCCAGCAACGCCGACGAGATACAACAGCATCAGCAAGCAAAAGCAATCGCCGCAACCGTACGAATATTGGTGATGTGAATGATGAAAGTACGAGTTCGTCGTCAAGTCAGGCATGTTGAGAAAAATACTTTCTTTCTGACATTAATGCGTGCACCGCGCCATGTCGGGCCGAGCGAGCGAGTTGAGCCAGCAATGGCAAGAGGCCGCTAACGGCACAGCATGTATGTGAATATTTGTGTACAAAACGTGTGGCCTCATAAAAAGTTAGAAAAAACAGCAATAGCAGCAGTGGCATGCAACAACCAGCGGCCAACAACGAGATCAAATAAATGGTGCTGCAGCCGCAGAGCAGAGCTAAAGACCGTTGCAATGCGCTGAAAAATCGTATTTGTCAATTGAAAGGTAAGCTAGCTCGCTGATAGTCGTTCATAGAAACTGGAAAATGTGGAAAATGTGCGGTTCGAGTACGCATGCGCTCACTGGAGAATAGCTGGCGACTGCTCATTTATGTGTCGTGTGCCAAACTGGCTATGCTTGTGTGTAATTAAAAGCAGCAGTCAACCAGCTCACCCAGCAACCTGCCAACATACCGATCAACCAAACAACTAACCATCATACCAACAAAGCAAACAGCCATGCAGCCAGCCAGCACGGTCCGTAATTCTACCAGTTAGTCAGCGCTCAATCAGTTAGTAGAGCAGCAACCGCGGCTAAGCATGTGTTGCGCTTGCTGTTAGTGTTGCTGTCTAATTTCTGCTATCATTTCTTCAAATGCCATTAGATATGTCAAACGGCTGCAATAATTTACATTGACACCTCGCAATGGAAGGTCGCATCATTGAAACACTTGCTTTAGATCCACGTGCTGCTGCTGCGGTAGTTACAAGGTAGGGTTGCTGCCAAAGATCTCAATTATAGACATGGCTTGTCTGCTGCCGATAAAGATGATTGCATCCCACGTTTTTGCTGATTTGCTGTACCACAAACTTTGTGCGAATTCTTCTCTATGCAGTTGTGAGCTCGTATGGGCCTGCATATGTATGTATGTGTGGATCCAGGTACACACATGCGCATGCTCAGCTTCGAATGCGCCTTCAATACACAATCGACTCACTAACAACTGGTTCACATGCTCGCATTTTAGCGGGAATTATGCGCGTTTTTGCGCTAGATGTGCGACTTTTAATTATGTCTGCTGTTTTAATTAAAGGTATTTGACACTTATTTTTGTAATCAGCATTTCTGATGGTTTAAAAGTTGCTACGAGGCTAATAAATGATTTTTGAGGCATTTAACTGATATTGAGTTTGTATGTTTGCGTATAATATACAGACATAAGGCGCGTAGTTCGACATCCACTGCATTTATTAGGTAGTGGCATAAAATTGTTGATGCCCCATTTCATGGGTTGACATCGAGTCGTAAAAAAAAGAAGAAATTCCAGAATAAGTTTTTACTCGTCAATCTACTATTATTTAATGATTTTGAACGCATCAATACATAAGAGTACAAAGCCTGGTATGTAAAGGGTGTTTTTTTTAGAGGTTAGGTTTTCAAGATGAAATAAAACGTATATAATTTAATGTTATGGCCAAGAATTTAGCTTTATTATAAAGATAAGGGTTTGCCATTATGTTTTAAAAATGATTTGGGGCAAGTGGCCGCCGCGGCTGGCTCGAATAAATTCCAGCCGAGAGGCCCAATTTTCGACCACTTTTTGCAGCAATTGGGGCCGTATGTCAGCAATAACGCGCCGAATATTCTCTTCCAAGACGTCAATCGTCTCGGGCTTATCTGCGTAGTCAAGCGACTTCACATAACCCCACAAGAAATAGTCCAGCGGTGTTATATCGCACGATCTTGGAGGCCACGCCACAGGTCCACGGCGCGAGATAATGCGCTCACCAAAAGTTTCCTTCAATAAATCGATTGTTGCGTTGGCTGTATGGCATGTAGCGCCGTCTTGTTGGAACCAAAGATCGTCCACATCAACATCGTCCAATTCAGGCACGAAAAAGTCATTAATCATGGCTCTATAGCGGTCTCCATTGACTGTAACATTATGGCCGGCTTCATTTTTAAAGAAATATGGACCAATGATTCCCTCTGCCCATAGAGCACACCAAACAGTGACTTTTTGAGGATGTAACGGCGTCTCAGCAATGGCTTGTAGATTATGTTCTTTCCAAATGCGACAATTTTGCTTATTGACATACCCATTCAACCAAAAGTGAGGTCGATTGTGTTATGTAGACTGAATTGAGCTTGCTTTAGGATAAAGGGTTGCCCACGTACTGGGGAGAATTAAATGGTTTAAGATCAGTTCCCCTCCTAGCCAGGTCATCCTCGATGGAATTTTCAGGAATGTTTCTGTGCCCAGGAACCTACACAACGTTCGTAGTGCACCGCTTAGCAAGCTCATTTCGAATAGTTCTACGTTCGATTGGCTCTTTGGAAGAGGTATGCACTGTAGAGATTTCGTGGCAGCTTGACTGCCAGAGTAGAAAGTGATCGGTTGTGCTCAGACGGACGAGCCCTTGTTCCACAGCACAGCCTCCCTTATAGCTATTACCTCAGCTTGAAAGCCGGTGCTGTAGTCAGGTAGCCCTAGACTTATGTTTAGCTGCAGCACTTCTGAGTGGATGCCACTCGTGACCCTATTATTTAGTCTTGAGCCGCCAGTGAAGATAGCTCTTCGTCTATCTTATCTAACGTTGAGCATAAGAAACATGCTGTTTGCACGGGTTGGGTCCAAAGTGACAAGAGTGTTAGGTGAGCAGGTTTAGAAGGACATGTGGGGTTCCTTCACATGCCGAATACACTATATGTTGAGTATGTTGGATCGATTCTGGATAGGTAGGAGTTACACCTACTACAATATCCAGAACGTAATTGTGTCAGTTTAATGCGGA
>JAYXIM010032159.1:0-13023 GCA_037575425.1 Anastrepha fraterculus
TTCTAAATTGTTAGTTTTAAGTCTGCATTTTATGTATAAAAAATAATTGATTTTGAATTTGGTAAACATCAACTGGTTGTTTTAAAATTGACTAAGAAGTCTTACAGATACAGCCTAATTTTTTTTAATAAATATTAATAAAATTATGATCACCTGCATATTGCGACTAGGTATGCATTAGTTGTGTTTTTAGTTGCCATTAATTGAACAAGTGGTCTTGTTTATCCTGTTTAATGCATTCCGTAACTATTGATGTCAAGCTCTGTCCTTGCTTTGAATTTCCTGATAGTAACTTTTTAGACTTTATTGCAGCTCTCGCTAAACTTGTTTCTATGCACGTTGGTGTGTAAGTGGAGTAAAAGGCCAGCGAATCATTGGTTTGCAGTGCATCATATGCAGAAGATTTGAATAGGAGCATTCATTTAAACGTTTGAATTATCAAAATGCTGAAATTTAAAAATTTACAAGCGCTTGTATATGAACACACCTTGAGTAATATTTATGTAATGCCACAGGGTTTTCTCCACGCATCGCTTAAATTTAAGCACTGAAATCCTCGCTTAAACTTACACAATTTGTGAAAACCACCTTTCATATAAATTTTGACAGCTGTTTTACGACTACCACAATTACAGTGGATCCTCCGCAATCCTGATGAGGTAAATACTTTCGATGCTTCCTCCTCGAAAAAAAAAGGTTAAAGGTTTACATGGCTTACGAGACATTTAAGAGTTTAGATGAATACTCCTAATATGTAAATGTGTAAATCTTTAAATATTTTTGCAAAAGAAAATTGTTTTATTTTCACATCCAATAGTGAGGAGGTATCGCACAAAGATTTTTCCATTCTGATTTTTTTCGTAAACAGCTTATTTTTCTGAGAAAAAATTTATTCCAATTAGGTATAGAATTACCAAGTGCGGCCAAGTCTTCCTCTACTTAAACTTTCATTGGACTCATTCGTACTGTACAACTTAAGTGGAAGGTATTCACTTATGAATGATTTAGTGACACTCGGGGTAAAATTTAATTTGATATAGCGAAATTTAATGGCTCAATAACCTTAAACAATATCAGAAGAATGGTTACAATTTCTAGTAGCGCATATTTATGGAAAACAGCAAATAGGAGAAGGAGGCGGAACTCGGTCAAACACACAAAAATTATAATAAAGTTAATAATAAAAATTATAAGTTTGAAGTATTTCTGGTGTTGTTACAGTATCGATTTACTCGCGAATATTAGTATTCAGAGAGACGAACATTTGAAGTTTATTAGTGCATAGTGTACATTTTCTTTTAAATAGCTCCACCGGAAAATAAGCCGTTACTGACGTATCGAGCAAGCGAGAAGGATCGTCGAAATGAATATTGTCTCGAGTAAATTCATCGCGTTCTGGGCCGAACAGCTTGTTGTGCCATTCTGCCTAAAAAACTGGGTGATCATGGACGTATATAACTTGTTATTATTGTTGTAGCAGCAATAGAATACCCTGTATATATTTGTAAAGCTCTTCCCCATAAAGTTCATTGTGTTCCATCGCCTGGGATATAGATACGTGAATGCTTATCTGCAAAGTTCATATATCTTCCGTAGAACCTTACTCTCGAACGTTTCCGAAGCTCACATAATATACAAGTATTCTTACAGTGAAATTAAAAGCATATATGTCCTGTTAGTTATTATCTTGAATGCACGCTGGAAAATGTGTTATTCACGTCGACCCCACGGTGTCTTAATCCTTTTTCTCGTTATATCATATTTGGAAAGAAGATTTGTTGAAGTTAGATATATTTTCTCCCGTGATGCTTGACTACCATTCGGGTGTGTAGGAACTTCGGGCACAACACATCAAAGCTTTTTCTAATAGCAATTTAACCATGGATATTTACACGATAACACAATGCGTTAAAATTATTGAAAGTTATTATGAAAATGGTCGATCTTTGAGAACAACATATCGAAAAATTCGTGATTCTTTTGGTGGAAATAATCGTCCGAATGGGTCGACAATTCAATGGATGGCAAAAAAAAATCTAAGAAGCTGATTCGGGTAGATCAAAAACGGGCAGACCAAGACGTTATGTTCAGAATATTGCTGCTGTAGCTCAAAGTGTTGCTGAAAAACCTTCAACAACGAAATCTCGACTTTTTCAACAATTAGGCATTCATTAAACGACTGTTTGGCGGATTTTACCTGTAGACGTGCTAATGGTGTACATTTAAATAATGTAATTTTTCACATTTAATTATTAAGATCCGTATTTTCAATAAGGATATTGCAACCTAAAGGAAGCTAAAGTTGTACAAACCTTATTTTAAAACAACATCTAGGTGTGTCTTTTGAAAGAAATTTTAGTTAAAAGAATTTTTTTGACTGGTGTTTATGATAGAGGTTTTCGATGTACTATGCACTTGATAACTTTGGCATTAATGCTTTCTGGGAATGATCTCTTAATATGCATAAAACTAATCTAAGTTGATGCGCACTTTAAACCGTATTCCCTTTGTCACGGTTCTGTCATGATTTGTGAAAAAGTGCCTGATTCCATTTTTAGCCCTAAACTCTTGGTCACTGAATTTTTATTTTCGCAAGATACAAACTTTGCTCTTGCCACGGGAAATAAATCAATAATGATAACAAATTGCATTATTATTACACTCATTTACATACAACGTAACTAAATTTAATTATTTTTCTGCTGAGCTTCATAACTGTAGCTTCAACTGCGCTTTAAGTGCATGCCGACTGCATCCGGATTTCATTGTATGCAACTGTGATTATGATAAATTCTCACCTGACTCTTTTATTCATTACATGAATACATACACATGTATGTACATTTGAATTCGATTTGTGCTTCATTTATTAATTTGCCATCGACGTGAAAATTCACTCCACCGCCTTTGACAATTAAATTATATTCGAATTGAAAATATAAACGCATGGAGTGTAAGCGGAGTAGTTCAACGCGAATTTGTCGCGGCATCTGTGGCGTCACTGTCGCCTGGCTTCCTGTAGCATCGCCTTAGCTGCGGCCGGCCTTCATAGCCTAGCCAGGCGGCATAAAACATTGATATGCGTATCTCCTGTGCGCACTGCCGCTGTGCTACCACGTTGCATGTTGCCTTTCTAAATTTAGCAGTACATTTTGCAAGCAAGCTGCACGTCAGTCAGCTCTCCATGTATTGCTCGACGTGTTGTTGTTTTATTTTTATATTTTATTGTGCAGTTTATGCGCCTATTTGTTTTATAAAAATGCAAAACGCGTTCTGTGGAATAGCAGTGGCTTGGCTGTTGCGCATCGCATATAAATTTGTAGGTATGTTTATTAAATGCGAAGCAATTGCTTTAAAATGCATAATTGACCAAATAAAGCCAAGCAAAGCAATGGCGAATGATGACTACGTCGCGAGGATCGAGCGATCGGTGCGAGCTTGGACGAATGCAATGGTTGCTTAGCTCAGTTGCCTGCCTCAAGTTGTCACTTGAAGACTCGTGCATGTCTACGACATATTTTGTATAGCAACAGTAGAATTACGCTGGTTTTGTGTGCTCGCGAACGCCTTCCTCCTAACATTGATCATGACTGTCTCTTCATAGGCGCACCACACATTTGAACACTCGGGCACTTGCAATCGAGTATGCTAGTATTTATATTTATGTTTGAGCATTTTTATGAAATAGCTGGGATTATGATTGATGCATCTAAATATTCAAGCTATTATCTTTGGCACAAATTGAGCAATTAATTAAGCCATACATTAGCAAACTAAGTACGTCAATGCGTTTGCGTTCTTTTAAATTCTCCCAGTAATTACTTCTATTTTCTCGGTGTTTCTCGTTGCAGGTACTTCAGCTAAATCCCGCATTTTCCAACACCTTGTCAGTTGCATTAAAGTCGTCATCATTGCTCCCCAACCAGTAAGCAGTACAATGAATGGCCAAAGCTATGAGCTGAACCATACGAACGGTGATATTATATCACAAAATCAGCAAAAGGGCTGGTGGACAATTGGCCTGATTAATGGCGCACACAGGTATATGACGGCCGAAACTTTCGGCTTCAAGCTGAATGCGAACGGCGCCAGCCTGAAGAAGAAACAATTGTGGACATTGGAGCCATCGAATACCGGCGAAAGTAAGTAATTAGTATTTTAAGGAAAATCACTTTTAACACGTGAGTGGCTAGTTCTGGTTTAAAGGGAGAGGCCATTGGCTGGTTTCGTTTAAAAATATCCTGTTCAATATAAAATTGGCGTCATTAGGACGCCAAAGTGCATGAAAGCTTTTATAGATTTTTTTGTTAATTTTTTCTAGTTAAGTAAATGAATCTACAGCTATGTTTGTATAGCAGCAAAAGAAGTTATGCAAATAAATATTAATTTAATCCTTCGATATACAGGGTGGTCCATATAGTGGTTATTTTTTAATCATATGTTATTTTAACAGTAACTCTCTTTCCCGCTGGGAATCTCGGCAGAAAGCCAGTACCGTATATCTGTGAAACGAAATGATTCGCTTTACGCTTCAAAAACGTTGGAAAAAATTGCAAACTTATTACATAAATCACTGTTTTGTAGCCTAAAACGTGCGTTTATTCAAAATACGTTAGAATCATCTTTTTTGACGAAGCGCATTTTCACCTCGGCGGCTATGTTAGGCAAGACTGCCCCATCTGGGGATCGTAAAACGTGTACATGATCACCGAGAAGCAAATGCATTCTCAGACAGAAACAGTTTGGTGGAAATTTTGGAGTTCTCGCATCGGATGGTACGGTCAACGGCGAGTGCTACAGATTCGTGATAAACAATTTTTTATGGCCGGAAGTTGAAGACATGGACTTCAACGACCTTTGGCTTCAGCATGCTGATGTACCACTCCATACAGACTATGCCACAATCGATCTTTTTGCGAGCCAAGTTTGGTAATCGTGTTATCAGCCAGCGCAGAGCTGTCAATTGGTCACCTTGCAGCTGCGATTAGACCCTGTTATTAGACTTTTTTTTGTGAGACACCGTGATAGATCGATGTTATGTGAACAATCTGTTAACGGTTTAGGCAATTAAAGTGAATATCGAGCAAACCATTCGAAAGATATAAAAAGAAACCGTCTCTAAGGTCTTGGAAAACTGGGGTAACAGAATACGCTGCTGCGAAATCTGCCGTGGTAGCCACATGAATGAAATCCTACTCCCTAAATAATGAATATGTTTACTCTTTCTAATAAACGAATAATATAACGAAAAATTCCATTGTTTAAAAAGAAATCACTTTATGCACCACCCTGTATGGAATATAATTGCATTTGTGCCTCACAATACCTTATCCAAACTCAGTTACCTCAATTAACCAAAGATGGAGCTGGCTTGGGCTGAGCGTGTATGTCTTATAATACTTATAGTCCTTAGGGAGACTTAAGACAAGCTAAAATCGCTTTAGACTCAATAAGGGCTCTGTAGGACCATCATGCGACAAATTTCTTCGTTAACATAACAGTCGAAATCAAATAACGGTTCATTACAAACCTATTTTCAATAAAACCAAAGTTTTGGCAACACACTGCACTCACTTTTCACATTGACGCAAGCTGGATGCTTTGCTATTGTCTTTACTCGCCGCTTCAGTAAATCCCGCTCCTAATCAATCCGATGTGGCGATTGAAATCCGCTGAAGGAAATGGCAATGGATCGGTCACACGCTGAGGAAGAGTCTCGACAACATCACCAAACAGGCTCTACGATGTGACCCCTTCCAACAGACATGGCGAAATGTAGGCAGACTGAAATGGGTTAGGTCTTTGAATAAGATTTGGAATGAACGTAGAGCTCTTGCACAATACCATGTTTGATGGCGAAGAAGAGTTGTCGACGCCTTATGTTCCAACAAGAAGTTAGAGGGTCCTATATATATTATATATATAAATATTGCTACTCTTAGACTATTTTGTTTTATTTCCTTGTCAAAAAATTTAATAGTAAAAAATGCAACATTACAATTTAATGGCGTTTTTAGTCGAAACATAGGGCGGAGAAAAGTCAAATGTCATCAACGATTGTCTATGTATATCCGAGGCTATTCTCTGTTTCTTAGGTAATCCTGTCTAACGGTAGTCTACCAATACTGCGTAACCCCAGTAAGGCCTGTTGTAACACATTTACATAGCGAGCCGCTTACTGCAAGTACAGATGCACGGTTAAGACAGCATCTTAGACGTGAATAAAGTTGTTTTTATCGAAGTTTACGTCTTCGACTTCTTTGGTTCATGGGAGGTATTTCATTTCTCTCCTACCACCCCTATCCAACACCTAAGAACGCGCCCTCTAAGGATGACAGACTCCCCGAAGGTACTAGTTTGGAGGGGACGTTTTAAACCACCCTCCAGTCTTCCCACGTACCGCCTTCAGATTAGCATCTGCCTACTTTCCTGAAAGTGTAGATGATTAGAAAAAGGTTTTGAACGGACGAAGAGCTAATGGGAGGTGGAAAGTCGGCGAAGGAGCTAAGATTTTTTCGAGGGAGGCACTGAAAAGTTGATCTCTCGCCTCACAAACTACATCGAAAGGAATGTATGTATGTACACGAATGTAACTATCAATTTTTTGAACTGTTATACATTTTTTTGAACGCTTCTCAATTGAGTGCGCTCAATTTCTGGATGTCCTTGTACCTTTCTGATGTAGTGAAACTTCAATACTTGAGCTGCAAAAGTCTGCAAAGTCTTAAATAAACCGGAAGGTGGCCGGTGTGACGTCTGCACTTATTCTCAGCACATGTTGTTGTTTTAGCTTAAGATAAAAGTCGGACATTGGCCATTAGTGTTAGTGCTATAAACAAGCTAATCGTGATAGACTGAAATCAATTTATTTGGCACCTGCTGTTAGTGTAATTATTTTGCGAGTTCTCCTCATTTGTTTTGCAACTTTCACAAGAAATTGATTATTAAAGTGGTTTAATATCACCTGATAACTAAAAAAAAAATGAAAAATCTTAAAAGCAAAAGCAATCCCAGGCTTACATTTTTCTCAGGCATATGGAAGTGAGCACGGCAGTTTCGCACCTGCCAATTCATGATCGCCGCAATTTTCATAAATTGCAACAGTGCAAAGCTATTTAATCGAATTTTTATGGAAGTTATATGCAGCATTAATGGACTCATAAGCAAGTGTGCGTATGTAAATAAATACTTAAATTTGTTTGTGTCGGCGAATCTATGTTCATGCATGTACCCTTTAGGGAATTCTAATATTTCCGAACTGATGCGATTCTTATGAATTTAAAACCCAAATTAGTTCACCATAACTCTTATTAGCTTCTTATAAGTAAATGGTGAATTTTACAAGAGATGTCTTAGAAAGTATGAAAAGCTTCGAAAAAGTGTAAAATTTAACAAATTATTAACATAAGAAAACAAATAGATTAGGAAACCTGAAACCACCCGCCCTCGTAAAGAACGTGTCGCTGCTGATACTATTTTTGTGTTCGCTATAGTAATACACTATTGATTTGAAGGTGAATATGTGAAGTCTCGATGGCAGGAATTTATATTTTTTTAAGCGTAAAAATCCCTTTTTATCTGGCGTCAAAAAAGTCTACGTCCGGCCCGAAAAAATGGCATTTGCGGGAAGTCATGCTTCATTATTACCTTTTAAAGAATGTGTCGTATATTGATCAATATTTACGGTCATGACGCTCCATCAAATGCAACTTCCAAAGTGGCAATGCCGAAGTGATAAATTTTCGAACATACTCAACACAACAATTATTGGATGAAGACGCATGTCGAACCCTCGATGATATGTCTAAAGAGTTGAATATTGACAGATCAATCGTCGGTATACGTTTGCATGCGATGGGAATGGTCCAGAAAGCAGGTATCTGGGTGCCACATCGATTGGAGGAGAGGGATATCGAGAGACGTTTGGTGACGTGTGAGATGCTTCTTGAACAGCAGAAAAGAAAAGGTTTTCTGCATCGCATCCTCACTGGCGATGAAAAATAGGTTTATTATGATAACCCTAAGCGTTGAAAATGTTGGAACCTGCCAGGTGAACCAGGTCCATCGACAACGAAAAAAAATATTCATGCTTTAAAGGTTATGTTGTGCATCTGGTGGGGTCAGAAGGCTGTCGTCTATTATGAACTTCTTAAACCATCTGAAACCATCACTGGCTATCATTACCAACTGCAACTAATGTGCTTGAATCGATCTCTTAAAGAAAAGCGGCCGGAATGGGACGGTAGACATGTCAAATTGATTTTGCTGCATGACAACGTCAGGCCACACGTTGCTAAAGCGGTCCAGAAATATTTAGAGGAACTAAATTAGGAAATTCTGCCCTACCCGCCGTATTCCCCAAACATTGCACCTTCGGATTACCATCTGTTCAGATCAAAGCAGTCAGCTCTTATTGGAGAGTGGTTCACTTTTTACGAGAGCATCGCCAACTGGCTCAATGAACGGATGAAGTCAAAAGAACTCGAATTTTTCGTCACCGGAATCCGTATGCTGTCTGAAAGACGGAGTAAAGTTGTAGCTTCCAATGGCACATACTTCACATAATATAATGTATTATTTAATTGTTTAAATTATTCGGAACTTTGGCTAAAAAAGGAGGGAAAGTTATTCAATATTAAGATGAATTGGGTGTCGTTAATGGCTAACTATTTATGTAGGGATTCCCAAGACATCGTACAATTTGAAGTCTTTACAAAATATGAAAATATGAATGAGTATTCTATCACTCTGCTTTATCTTTCATATCATCCATGGGGTAGTTAACAGTCATCTTTTTTTAAAGCGCATTATCATGGATTAAGACTTAGAAGGAAATAAGTCAAAGGCTAAAGAATTTGAGAAGAAAGTCGAATATCTTCAAGCTGTAAAAATTAGAGCATTAATAGCATAATTAATTTTAACTTGTGCCAAACAAAAAAGTTCATTATTCCGAAGGCAGCGTTGAGGAATGTGAAAACTTATGCAATTTGGCAATCAATTATTCTCTTAATACTTGTAATATGAAAGATAAATCGGAGGAAGAGAAGAGTTGTCTTGCAGTTTAAGGATTTTAAGTTGATTAACTTGCATCAGGAACTATACGGTGGGATTAGGTTTTCGAAAATTTAGAGCCCGTAGAGCGAAGCGAACAAATTCATTTTGGATGCGCTCACGTCTTTTAATATCGCAATCAAAATAAGGTCTCCAAATGAGGACCGCACACGCAAGTTTGGATTGAACTAGAGACATATGCAACAGCTTCATTGATATACTTATATAAATATGTCATGTGTACGCGCCACCCTTTATTGGTTGTTTGGCAAGCAAATGTTTTTATGAGAACCTTTTTTTTTTAAATATATGCGAGAGGTTTTCTATTGCTGGCCGCTACTAGAAAAAACCTTTACCATCATTTGGTGCTTCACGCACGGCGTATTTGGATCACCAAAATCAGAGCTAAACGGCATAGAAAGCTAGCATAGCATAGGATTTTGGTGCAAGCAGGAGTACTATTGATGTGATTTGAAAATCATTACTTTGATTTAAAAATAACACCCAAGTTGGAGACCTCATTCAAAGGAGAGCTGCCAACAGAATAGGAAGTGGGGATAGCGGAACGAAAGTTTGAGAAAGAAACATGGAACATTTTACTTATAGTGAATTGTAGACAGTTCTTGTGACACCATAAGGTAACATTGTTAATAATCTTAATCGAATCAGACGAACTATGAATGGTAGAATAGATTTTTAAGTCTCTCGCATATAAAAGATACAAGGCATTTGTAAAGCATTCACAAATGTCATTCATGAATAATAATAAAAATTAAGGTGCCCAAAATACTACCTTGTAGAACACCAGATGAAGCTTTCAAAAAAATATTATCCACAACGACTACACAGCTACGAAGAGAAAGACATACACGACTTTATTCAAGATAAAAAAATTGTATGAAAATCCAGACTAACTAGTTTGCCCACCAAACAAGAGTGACTAACTTTATCAAAAGCTTTAGTAGGTATACTTATAGACTGTGTTAACTTGCAGATGATCATTAGGGGCGTGCAAGCCTCAGACAAAAAAAATTGTGGCTGTGAATCTACTATCATTAAGTCACACTATTTGTTGGAGAAGAGTCATATTTAAAAGAGAAATTTATTTGGAAAACCAACTACCTCCATATCTGACGCCTTGGTCAACTCACGGGATCAATGCCGAAATGTGCGATAAGGGCGATTTTTTTGCTTTTGATTGTACTTTTCATCTTTTGCTACTATCCCACCCTGAATACAGATTCAATATGATTGGGGTAATGGTTTGTAAGTGTTGAAATATAATTACTGATGAACCAGAAATGGGACTCATAAGTTCGGAGTTTCCTACAGGGTATGCGAATGTGTGTACGAATGTATGTCATTGTATGTGTCTGTATGCGTGCAAAGCTGCCTTTTTAGCGGAAATTGCATAAAGTAAGTTTTCTATCAGCTTTTTTCCTCCATCTGTTGAATGGTGGAAAAACGAAACCTCGGCGTGCCTTCTAAAACTTACTGTTGCCAATCAGAAATATATTAAAATAAAAATAAATAATTGGCGCGTACACTTCTGTTAGGTGTTTGGCCGAGCTCCTCCTCCTATTTGTGGTGTGCGTGTCTTGATGTTGTTCCACAAATGGAGGGACCTACAGTTTCAAGCCGACTCCGAACGGCAGATATTTTTATGAGGAGCTTTTTCATGGCAGAAATACACTCGGAGGTTTGCCATTGCCTGCCGAGGGGCGACCGCTATTAGAAAAATGTTTTTATTAATTTTGGGTTCACCGAGATTCGAACCAACGTTCTCTCTGTGAATTCCGAATGGTAATCACGCACCAACCCATTCGGCTACGGCGGCCGCCTATCAAAAACTCCTGAGTAAAAAATCAGCTACCTGCCTTGTGCTCTGATACCAAATTTCAATGTTAAAATTACGATTCACTAAAAATGTCACGGACCTCTTGTTGACGTCCACCTTTTTGACCCAAGATTGAACCCTGAGTGCCCGATTTTCTTGCGCGTTTGATATGGACAAAGAGAATTGCCATTGCGGGACACCTCAGAATTGCTCTATATAGCACTCTTTACCCCTGGTATTTTTGCCAAAAAGTTTACATTTTCAGCGCCGCGCTAATGTAACAAGGAGATTTTTTTCTTCGTCCGTTTACCCTAATACATACATACACATACATATTAAAAGCTTACAACATTAAGCAACTCATTATTTCTACACTTGGAATGTTATTTTGCACTTGGTTGTCATGCAGCATGGCAAGTTTAGCGGAAAATAGACTAAGCGCCAACATAGAAACATCAGAGCATTTGTTGCAATTGCAGTTGACCGCTTTAGTTAGAGTGTTGACCGAGTTGATTGCTTGGCACTAAAAAATTGTTATTGTTGTTATATTCGACGGCTACTGTTCGTTCATTATTTATAACGTGACTGGGGAGAAAAAGGTGGCAGCCCATAACGGCAACCGTCAGACGTCCAACGCACCGTTTATTGTTTGCCGAGTCGTGGCGAAATTGTGGCATGCCACATGGCCGTGGCAGTAGCACAAGAAACAGGTGAGCAGACATAGCACAACAATATGATGTGAAATTATTATTGCAGCTGTGTGCACTCTTATCACACTCCCATTTTTTTACACTACATTTTCAGATTTTTTTATTTCTCTCTACCGTTTAGTTGATGAAGTTTTGTTTATTGCGACCACTGATTTGTTTCGATCGCTTTGCATGGATTTTGTTATTGTTTCATTTGCAGCTATTTAAATATGTATGTGTACATATTTATGTATGTTTGTATGTAAGCATTGTTAGTTTGAGCAATGCTTGCAAAAATTAGTTTCCAATTATTAATGTCTGAATGTTGCAACGTTGAAATCGCTTAGAAATCGGGAAATGTTGCCGCATAAATCATTCTGCCACAGCTGCAGTTGCAATGCAAATACTGATACTGCTCCTATTTCTGCGGTTAGCAACAGCAGGAGCTGTAGCAGCAATCGACATAGCGCCGCGAAACGGTATACAATGTTTGTTGTAGCATTTCGAAGTGCTACCAACAAAACCTAACTGTTAACATTTGGCATTAAATTTAGCTAATCTGATTTGTTCGCTTCGAGCGTTGTTGCATTGCCTTTGCCACTCGTCGTTGCGTTGTTGTCAGATAAGCAATCAGTTGAGCTCTCTGCATTGAATTACGAACATTGCACATTAAAATCGAACATGCCACAGTAGTTGGAGAGTTGTGGCAGAGTAGTCGTACTGCCACAAGAAACAACTTCAAACGCCGAATTTGTGATAAAGGCGTGCCATTGCTTTTGCTGGCAAATGAAACGCCACGCTAGTAACCTATCTGACCTATGTTTGTATGTACACATGTATACACTTACATACTTATATGAATACTAAAGCGTATGTCAATTTGTAAAAAGTCAGAAAATCGATAACTAATCCAGACAGGTTTTTTCACAAAAAAATAAAAAAGTAGTAAGCAAAAAAATTAAAATAAGAAAAAGTCCAAGTTCAGGTGAAAAGCAGGAGCATTGTATGTCCGTTGGATAAAAGGGGGCGTGTTTTTTCACCAATTTCGCCAATTTTGGAAAGTAGATATTTAAAAAACAGCTTTATGCCATTCAGATATCATGATTCACTACCATCCAGCGGGCAAGAGTATAAAAATCAGCGAAGGGAAATATCGAGTACCTTTGAGAATCGAGTACTTTTGTGAATCGAGTACTACGGCGTAGATTATTTTAATATTCGGGTATGTTTAAAGGTAACTTTTTTTTAAGCTGGTTTTGGAAGACTCCAATTAAAAAACTAATCAATTGAGCACTACTGACTGCAGAATTGGGTAAATGTACTAAACTCGTTTTAAAATAATGAAATATTGACTTCTTTCGTGTGCTGTAAGTCAGCGCTCAGGGCAAGTGTAATACCTATTTGTGGCTTGGCACTGACATCCATAAATTAAAATCATGCACTTAC